>VNJT01006609.1:0-10302 GCA_008042655.1 Drosophila burlai | reverse complement strand
TTTATTTAAATCGGACCACTATATCATATAGCTGCCATAGGAATATATATATCAATTCATTTAATTTGTTTGCAACATATTTAGTTAGCAACATTTTTCGCTAGCAACATTACGAGAAAGCGGAAAGTCTGAACATTTTTCTTCTTCTTCTTCTTCTACTTACTGCAAGGGTATTTAAACTTCGGCATGACGATGTTTTCTTCCATTCTTGTTTTGTATGAGATGTCCCCTCTGTATATTTATACTCTTTGCTGAAACCAATAGGAGAGAATTGAACATAAAGGGTCCCCCAAATTCGAAGACGACCATAGGCATTTCAAAACGGCATTTCAAAACGACAATCGAACGTTATAACTCTGAGAGAACCATCTAGGTTAGCACAGTTCGAGGCGGAGATGGAGAGACTTCACATTGCAAGAGCTGGAATCAGCGAGATAAGGTGGGCTGGCAGTGGGGAAACAACAACATCAAATAGCAATCTAGTCCTACACAGTGGCAACAGTAACGGCAGAAGATATGGAGTGGGAATTTACGTGTCCAAGCGCATAAAAAGGGCACTGGTTTCCTGGGAACCCATTTCTGATGACGCTAGGTTCAGATGTAGAGCCAGATATATATAAACATTATACAATGTTACAATATACAATTAATTAATATGACCGAAATAAATTTCTTTCAGTGTATGCCATCATACTAAAAGTTTTTCCTAAAGAGAGGAAATATTTAATTTAATCATAAGCATGCACTGCCAGAAAACGCTGGATACAAAATGTATTTCGAGATATTACATTTATTTTTAAACTCGAATACCAATTACTCCTCGAGTACAAATTATTATTAATTAAATTATTTAACTATAAAAAAATTAATTTAATTGTATTAATAATTAACTTCATTAATTTCAAAAATTTCGTCGCTCTGTGTAGCGAAAGCTATGTAAAAGAGGAAGAGAAGATGCACCTGCATTTGGATTCTCTTTAAAGCTCAATGTGCTGAATCGCTGAATAAGCTCGCGATCAAAGAGAGGCTAAACGCATTTACTCTATGGAATTAATTAATGACTGAATAAAGGCTTATCGGGCCACGAACGTCGGGAGCAAAACAAAAACGATAAATTGCATGCATGGGTTTATCACTTACATTTTGGCTGCAACTCCAACGTCGAAAGATTTTTGGACGGCGGGTCAGCTGGAATAAACTCTTATCGGTATTTATGTTTTGCTACCGATGTTGTTATTGTTTTATTTTTGGCTGATATTCAGTGCTCCTTTTTATTTTTATTTAATTCATGTTAAAGGTTTGCACTGATGATTTTAGTTTGAGGGAGGGTTTCACTTATTTATGTTTTAGGTTTTCACTTCAATTTTAATTTTTCCCGCAGGTTTTTTGATATTTCATTTTTCACTCTGCCAATATATTTTCAAATAAATTTTCGAAAGGAAAACCAACTATTTTATAAGTGCAATTTTTAAAGGAGATGCTCAGCTACATTTGTGGCTGAGCCTGATTTAGGTTGGGACTATGTGACTCGGCTGTTAATTAATTTGATTTCTTATGATTGTTGTTGAGAAAGAAATATATAAAGAAATAGGTTTTGATCGGCCGGCTCTAAATAGTTCGCTCTAGCACTTATATTAGGCACTTATATTTCTTTAAACGTGGATTAACGCGTCTCTATCGATGGATGGGCGTAACTTTGTTCCGCTGCCACCAAGAAAAAAGCACAAGAATAAATTATGCACTACACTGCTGCTGTTGCTGCGCTGATCTCGCCCGTCGAGTTAAGGGCTTGTGAAGCTTGATAGTTGGACATATGCACTGCCTTGAGGAGCCCCGATGCCTTGGATTTGGTGGCGTCTCAAGCACGTGTCTCTGTCGATGCGGACCCACAAAATAAGGTAAAGGCCGTCGAATTTTTGGGAAGAAAAATTATAGCACTTGGTGCCAATCCTATAAAGAGGTTTTTTAATTAATTCTTACGGCCAACCGTGTGCCGAAAATAAATTATTTACCCTGGCACTTAATCCTGGACGGGATGTGGTGCGTCACCAGGATGTTGACGGCTCCTGTGAAATTCCCCTCATTTCATTCACCACTGCCATGGCTCCTTCCCCTCTGGGGGTCCTCTCCAGTAGGTCAATAGTTGGTGAGACAAGTGCTCTGCCCAATTCCACTAAGAAAAGTCGCCTGCGGAAGTCCTTCTTGTGAATATTCCACAGAGGATTCAGCTCCGTATACGCAATGTACGCATTCAATGCTGACATATCAAGCCGTCAACATCCTGGTGACGCACCACATCCCGTCCACGAAGCGGGCGCGGTGCCACTTGTGTCCACGGAAATCTAATGCGAATGTACACTCTGTGGAATGCGATAAATGTTCCAAAAAAGTCTGTCCAGACCACAGATTCAATCTTTGTCAAAATGGTGAAAATAATTAATTTTTTTTTTTAAATTAAAAAAAAAAAAGTTAAAAAAAAATAAACACTTTAAAAAATAAAATAATAATAATAAAAGATAATTATAGCAAAAAACCCAAAACAAAAAATTTTTTTGTGCTGTTTTTCGACAATTTTTTTCTTGTGTCAAATTGACACAAAGGGACAGATTCGTTACTTTTTCTTAGGGACGGATGCGTGTTAAAAAAATAATAAACAATTAAAAGAAGTTATCCCTTTATTTAAATTTGTATATTTTTGTTTTTTAAGAGATTATATTTTTCATAATTTAATTTATTAGAAATAAATACATAAACAAAAAAATCAAAAACTACTTAAAAAATAAGAAGATAATTAGAAAAAATAAAACAAAAAAAATTAATTATAAATTTAACTGGGATTCGAACCCATGCATCTTGAATTGGTAGTCCGATACCTTCGGGCTGCTAGATTCAAAGTAGAATCGAGCACTGCGGGTTCCACGACTAAAATGCGGGTTCTACCGCTGGAACCCGCCATAGAACACATTTTTATACCCTGGCAGGGTATTATAATTTTAGTCAGAAGTTTGCAACGCAGTGAGGTAGACCTTTCCGACCCTATAAAGTATATATATTCTTGATCAGCATCAACAGCCGAGTCGATCTAGCCATGTCCGTCTGTTCGTCTGTCTGTCCGTCCGTTTCTACGCAAACTAGTCCCTCAGTTTTAAAGCTATATGAATGAAACTTTGCAGATAGTCTTCAATATGTTCTCACTACTATATATGTCGGAACGGGCCTGATCGAACGACTATATCATATAGGTGCCATAGGAACGATCGGAAATTTTTGAGAAAAACAATTTTTACTATTCCAATTTTCAATATATTTTCATATAATTTGATACATGGCCATTTTGTATAATTCCAGAATTGCGGTTTTAATTTTATTTAAATCGGACCACTATATCATATAGCTGCCATAGGAATATATATATCAATTCATTTAATTTGTTTGCAACATATTTAGTTAGCAACATTTTTCGCTAGCAACATTACGAGAAAGCGGAAAGTCTGAACATTTTTCTTCTTCTTCTTCTTCTACTTACTGCAAGGGTATTTAAACTTCGGCATGACGATGTTTTCTTCCATTCTTGTTTTGTATGAGATGTCCCCTCTGTATATTTATACTCTTTGCTGAAACCAATAGGAGAGAATTGAACATAAAGGGTCCCCCAAATTCGAAGACGACCATAGGCATTTCAAAACGGCATTTCAAAACGACAATCGAACGTTATAACTCTGAGAGAACCATCTAGGTTAGCACAGTTCGAGGCGGAGATGGAGAGACTTCACATTGCAAGAGCTGGAATCAGCGAGATAAGGTGGGCTGGCAGTGGGGAAACAACAACATCAAATAGCAATCTAGTCCTACACAGTGGCAACAGTAACGGCAGAAGATATGGAGTGGGAATTTACGTGTCCAAGCGCATAAAAAGGGCACTGGTTTCCTGGGAACCCATTTCTGATGACGCTAGGTTCAGATGTAGAGCCAGATATATATAAACATTATACAATGCTATGCCCCGACGGAAGACACCAAAGACTACACCAAGGACGACTTCTGCACTGCCCTCACAGCAACCTTGAACAAGTTAGGGCAAGGTGACATTAACATCCTCATGGGTGACTTCAATGCAAAAATAGTCCTGAACAACACCGAACTAAGACTGTCATGGGCCAGCATGGAACTGGAACTCGCAATGGTAACGGAAAGAGATTAGCGGAACTCTGCCAGCTATTCCAACTGGTCATCGGCGGCACAATTCTCCGGCACAAAGATGTCCACAAATACTCCTGGACATCTCCAAGTAATAACACGCGCAACCAGATCGACGACATATGCATTAATAGGAAATGGAGACACTCACTACTGGACGTACGGAACAAAAGGGGAGCAGCTATAGACAGTGATAACGAGTTGGTCATTAGAGAACTTTCAATAAAGTTGAACCGCAACTACTCAAGGAGCACTGACAACAGCCGACACCGACGAGCGCAGAACGAGCAACCGGTGAGAACAACATGCGCTCGCTATACAAGCAGATTGCAAGGATTGCAGGAACCCACCACAGACAGAACAATCCAGTCAGAGATCTAGAAGGCAACCTCTTATTCAATGACGACCCACAAATCCGAAGATGAAGATGACTTCATGGGAATTATCCACACCACATCACTAAACATGGCTATAGGAGTATTGTGCCACCAAGTGGGAGTAGCAGGATACCCTCTGCACCCCTGAATGTAAGGGAAATTGTGAATGCAATAAAGAAGCTGAAGCACAACAGGGCAGCCGGCGAAGACACCATATTAGTAGAACTTCTCCAAGTTAACACCCAACTGATGGCTGAAACGTTGCTTCCACATCTCTCACGCATATGGGAAGGCAAAACTCTGCCAGACTCTTGGAAAAGCGGAATCATTATTAAGCTTCCTGAGAAAGGCGACCTAAGCGATAACAACAACTGGAGAGGGATAACACTGCTCAACACTAGCTATAAAATCATAGCTACACTACTGAACGAACACTTTCAGGAAAAAATTGAGCCAACAATCCTCGGAAGAGGTAAAATCTTAATTATATAGAAAACTAATATTTTGAAAAAAATCTTATCGATTGGTTAAATCTTTATTTGGAAAGTATGCGATTTTTTCCACTGGGATATTGTTTGGTGCCAAAATAAATTTTGGAAAATCAGTGTAGTGAAAAATGTAATAGTAAAAAATTTTAATAGGCTCATTGAAGTGGATTAGTCTCTTTCTGAGACTTAATGGGTATATTTGTATATAAATAGCTTTTTATTAAAACCTTATTTTTCTGGCGAATGCATTCAAGCTTTACCATATATATTTTGTTTTTCCTTTTCAGAGTCCGTTTCATATACACTGAAGCTAATATTTTCAACTTCTAACCGTGCATATCTTCACAAAAATAATGAGTAAGTGTTTAGTTTGCATAATCTATAATTTAGAATCTTTATCAGATATCAATTTTTAATATTTAAGTGCTGAATATAATAATAAACTAATAATAATACTATACGGTGTTTGTTGTTGTATGATTGCTTCCACATAAGCGTTACGTGAATAGGCTTTATAAATAATAATTTTGAATTTAACTTAGTTTATATTTTCTTAAGTAACGAATTTATGTTATAATGCTTAGTCGCCAATGTAAGTTTTCCCCGGACGTCTATCCCATTTGACTTCTCTTTCTTTATTAATTGATCAAAAGTTTTTATTAAAATATTATAGCTAAGGGCCGCGCAACTGCGCTGCCAGCGAGCCCGGCAGCGGAGCGGCTGTCTTATGTATATTCCTATGTACTTGGTTGCTGAGGGCAGCGACCAAACGGGAGGGTCACACGCGCACCTTCGGCTATGCATTATAATGCTGACACTGCACTTGATCGGTCATACACTTTATGTGTGCGATCACATTACGCCCAGCCACTTATGCTTGGACTTTTTTTATTAGCCCGTACAGTGTGTACTCGATATGTGCTTATACCACATCTCCCTCCTTTTGAAAAATAACGTAATATATGAAGTTATTTTCTAAATATTGTAAAATACATTTAATTATTATTAAAATTTTATTTTTTTATAGAAAAATAGTATATTGAAATTTAAAATGAATTAAATGTTTTATAATGAATATATAAATATATATATTGTGAGGTAGTTTCTTTGGCTGGGATAGAGACTCAGTCCCGCCAGGGTCTCTCTACAGAAAATTTATAAAGATTTGGGACAAGTGACTAAGATGAGCCAGTGAGCTGACTGGAGATGACATTCGCCAGCCACCGAGTTACACGGAAAGAAAAGGGCGGTCAGCGTTAAGCGTCAAAATGAGGCAGTGATTCCGCGGATTGGGGCCGGTTGGCCAAAAGAGGGAAATAAATATTTGGGGACCTCCGAACATCCGGAGTTTTAGTTTAGCTCTAACCCCTTTTAAGTCAGCGTCAACCGACGTCTGATTTGAAAACTCCACTTTCGAGTCAGCATCAAAAGACTCTCATTCAAAACATCCGGAATTTTAGTTTTCATTATTTTCTTTCCCCTGTCGTTTTCCCAGATTTTTATTTAGTAAAACAATTTATTAAATTCATTTCACTCTTATTCTATTTTTGTTTTTATTCTTCAAAATAATTTCTCCCAGTGTGTTCGCTTTCCTTTAGTTTCTTGTATAATTTCCTAATTTTTGTAATTTCCAAATTTTTATAATTTCCAAGTTTTAAAATAATTTTTCTCAGTGTTTTGCTTATCTTTTATTTCGCATTTACATTTTTGTTACCAACTCTGTATATTCCACCACCTTTAGTTTTGAATATGACCTCAGATTTACTTAGAGTCGGTCTTGCCGTACTCTTCGGTGACACCGCATCGAGGGCTCGCAAAGATCTCTTTAAAACACGCACACACTCTAGCCACCTCGTTGCGGTTCACTGTCGGCCACTCACCCGTCTCGCTCGCTCGCACACACAAGCTGGCTCCACACGTGGAATGGCCCTGCCCCTCCTGGAACTTCCTTGGCCAGAAGTACTCCATCATCTCTTCTGTCAGCATCGCCCAATTGTTTATTTGACTTGGTGTGCAGGTCCACCAATCAATCGCGGCGTCTACTAACACGAATGGCATCGTTCGCACCAATTCGTCGTGCAGAATGCCGAATCCGGTCGCCCAATTCTCCATATTCTGTATGAACTCCAGAGGATTGGTTGTCCCATCATACCGCATTCCCCAGCTTCGTATCCGATCGAGATCTTGGATGTTTATCCTCCGCTCCATCTTCGTTTCGTATCCAGTCTCTCTCCAAACGATTTTCCTCTGACCTCCTTCAGTCGACGTTTTCCTACTTCCTGTCTTGCTTCGTCCTCTTTGTCGTTACATAAACCCTCTTCGTCATCACTTCTCGGCGTCGGTTTCCTCTAATCACCACTTAAACCTGCTCGGGCGCCACCTGTGACGTTCAGTCGAGCCTCGGGTAGTCAGGGCTGGCCAGGGTCATCCAGGACATTTATTTGGTTCAGGAAAGTGGTGCTAGAAAAGGAATCCCAGACCCGAGTCCCAGTGAGAACGCGCAGAGTTTAACCTTAACTAGGCTTATATAGATACGAAGTTTATTAGTTTCTTGACAGTGTATAATGCAACAGGATACGCAGACGGGCGGTGTCTGCGGCGAGAGGCGACGAGCGTCCTGGTCCGGGTAAAGCTCCTCGTGTCCGGGGTCCGTGTATGCAGGTCCCTTGCGTCTGGCTGGGATAAATGTTGATATAGCGGGACGACTCCGTCAGCAAGATACGTAATATGGTTAGCGTAGGACGAAACCGTCAGCAGGATACGTAATATTGATATAGCAGGACGAAACCGTCAGCAAAGATACGTAGTGTTAATAAAGCAGGACGAAACCGTCAGCAGAGATACGTAGTGTTGATAAAGCAGGACGAAACCGTCAGCAGAAATACGTAGTGTTGATAAAGCAGGACGAAACCGTCAGCAGGATACGTAATATGGTTAAGTAGGACGAAGCCGTCAGCAAGATACTTAGTGTGGTTAAAGTCTTACTCCTTGTTACCGCTGGCTCCTAATCCTGAGTTGCCGCTTGGTTGCTGCTCGCTGGTGACTTCCACCTTGGTCGACGCCGACCACTGAATGATTTCGCTGAGGCCAGCCGCCCGCTTTATATAGGGCCTGGCGGGGTTTAGTGTGCCCGCTTGGGCTTTCGATTTGCCCGACTTAGTGTGGCCGGATCTTGGGATTAGAGTGACCCTTGGTTTGTTTGGGCGCGCGCGCTCGCTTCGTTTGAATTTGAATCTTCTTCAATTGTGCGCGGGACGCGTCACATTATAATATTATTTACTTTTTTTTTCTTGTTATTTATATTATTTATTTATATTATTATTGTTTATGTGAGGGGCCCGTGCTCTCGTCCGCGCTCGCCTCTCTTTTGCGCTCGCTTCGGAGCTCGAGCTCGGGTTGCGGACTTTGCGATCGGCCGCCGTCGATCTCCCGCGCTCACGTCAGCGAAGAAGAGCGGCTCTAGTCTTTAAGTGCATTTAGTCTCATGTATGCAGCGAAATAACATAATTACAAATCCACACGGGCGGGACCGCGATTGTTTTTTGTTTAATTTTCTTTGAATTTGTTTGATTTGCTGTAGCGGCCGCGGTGTTGTTGTTGCTGTGCTTTTTCCCTCTCTTGCGTACCTTACACGGCAACAGTAAGTTTTTCGGCCGAACCAAAGCCAAGGTTTTTTTTTAATCCACACTTCCGGCTTCGCAATTGTTTCATGGGAAAACAATATATAATTTTGTAATAATTATTTATTTATTCATTTATTTTGGATTCCGGTACAAATTATAAATTTTCGGGGCCTCATTTTTTCAACTAAAATATAAAGCAAGCTCCACGTCCGAGCCACGCAATATATATACCGAGGAAATATTTATATTTTACATATCCGTCCGACGACATCAATTTCTCGGTTTTTTCCTGCCTACCTTCTGGTTATTCTGCTGTCCACTTCGCATAAGGCACCATCCGCCTTCGGTAAAAGTTTTACTACCGAATTTCTGCTGCCTATTAACTTCAACCGGCTTCATTGGGCCGAGTCGCCGCTTCTGATCGCGCCAAGCATTAGTGTGACCGTCCTGCTCCGTACGAGACGCTTGTGGCTCACGCTCGTCGACACACGCTAATCGGCAGAATTCGATTCAGAGAATGCCCACGGGAGACGACAAGAAGCCGCGTACGATCCCATCAATCCGTTTGGACAAGTCCCAATCCGCATCTTCGCGCCCCTTTCATCCGAAATCAAAGTCCCCCCTTAACAATCCACGGGCTAGTAGCGACATTTCTTCAAATACCTGCCCAGGTCTATCGACAAAACAAACTCGGTCGACCACAAAAATGACGTGCGGAAATTCACTGCCACTACGGACCGTGTGAGCCAATTTGAGGCCAATATCCTCACTCCGGGCACCCCAGAAACGACAAGCTTCTCCCCCCACATGTGTCAAGTGCGTTGCGATCAGATCCGGGCACTGTGGGAAAAAGTGGAGAGAGATTACGACAGCTGTTCTGAGCTTTTTGCGGCATCCGCTGAAAGTTCAATGGTAGGACTAACACTCCAGTCCAAATACGAATATTCAGCCATGCTCTGGTAATCGAATTCGGTAAATTTTTACGATTTCGAATTGAAATCGTCAATTCGGTGCTCCGGTTTTCGGAAATCGTAAAATTTTACCGAATTGGAAAACGGGCACCTTTGTCTGCCCGAAATGAAAAGTAAATGCCTTTTTTTATATCAAATCATATCTAATTTACTAAGGGAAAAAAATAGTTTACTCAGTGGTCTATTGATGTTTATTCCACACCACCACAAGATCATTCTGGCACGTAGTTATTTTATAAAAAATTTATTTCTGACCCCACCTCAAATTTGACAAAAATTTTGCCGTAGGCAACAAACAATTTCGATTTGGCCAAATGTTGACAAGTACTTGGTCGAAAGTTATCGCCAGGGTTGCCGTACTTTTGGTGGAATGAAACAGCCAGATAAAAATACTTATAAAATTAAAATGAATTCATTAATAAATTTAAATCAGGGCCATAAATGTTTTTTATAAATATTGCTATTTATTTTAATGACTTTTATGGTGAGAATACAGTAAAAAACTACAGTAAAAAAGTTGAAAACATCGGAATTAAAACTGTGAAAAATGTGGCAACACGTTTGTGTCAGCTTAAACAGCTGTTCACAGCCGGCGAATAAATATTTGAAAATGTAAGTAGAAAAGTATTGATTGCTTATTTTCAAT
>VNJT01006608.1:0-14287 GCA_008042655.1 Drosophila burlai | reverse complement strand
GAACGTAATGCCAAGCATGGTTCTACGGTAAGCTAAAGAAGGTAAGTTAATTAGGAGAAGTCTACTAGAGTACGAGGGTAACCTCTGTTCAAACCGCGTAAAGCGAAAAGCAAAAAGTTCTTCTGAACTGACTCAATGCGTTTACTGTGAACCCCATACTGAGGGCTCCAGACGCAAGATCCCTATTCTAAGATAGGACGAACTAACGAAATATATAAGGATTTTGTAACATAGGGGTCATTGAATTCTTTCGACCAAGCACACCTCTGGCTTTATTCACCATGCACGAAATATGATCGATAATGTCAAGTTTAGGGTCCAGTCGGACACCCAAATCATCGACTATAGTAATTCTTTCCAAAGAGCAGCAGTTTAGCGTGTAAGTCGCGAGCTTGGGAGCGACACGAGAGAAAATCATTAGCTTGCATTTAGAGCCCTTTAGGTTCAATAAGTTTATGCGGCACCATGTTTGGAAGTTATTGAGATCTGTTTGTAAATCAGACTGGCAGGAAGCGTCCTTATATTGCACGCAAAGTTTGACGTCGTCCGCGTACATAAGTACTCTGCAGTTAGACAGAACTTTGGGCAGGTCGTTGATAAATAATGTAAACAACAGGGGACCCGAATGACTCCCTTGCGGGACGCCAGAAGTAACCCTGAGAACACTAGATAAAGAATTTTTAACGAAGACCTTTTGCGTTCTGCCATTCAGATAACTTGAGATCCAACTAAGAAGATCAACCCCATTAGATAGAGTTTCCGAACAAGAAGAGAATGGTTATCAGAATCAAATGCTTTACTGAAATCAGTATAGATTACGACTGTATGAAAGCCCTTATGGAAGCCTTTAACTAAGAAAGAAGTGAACTCTAAAAGATTGGTTGTCGTTGATCTACGTTTTCAAAATCCATGCTGTATTTTTTCCGGCACGTCGCAATAACCGGCTGAATTGTCCAAAATCTCGTCGGTATAAGCTGTTCGCTATAACCGGAGTCGTTATAGCCGGATTCTACTGTATTTTAAAAGTTATTATGAACATGGCAACCATACCAAAAAAAAAACAAAAAAAAATTTTTTTGCTCCTCCCGGTTAGTGCGTCTTCCGTATATAACGACGTAAAATCGTCGGTCCCTTGAATGTCGTTATAACCGGATTCTACTGTATCTGCGTATTGTTATCACTCTAGAACTACAAACATATAAAACAACAATTAGGGGCGAGACAAAGTTCGCCTGGCCCGCTAGTCTTTCTATAAAATTTGAGACCATTTGTTATTATTCTAGAATTTCGGTTTTAATTTTATTCAAATCGAACCACTATATCGTATAGCTGCCTAAGTTTTGGCCTTGTTGCTAGCAACATTTTTCGCTCGCAACATTTGTTTTATGTCAGTACCGAAAAAACGAAAAAGTCAAAATATTTTTTTTATTCTTATATACTTTTATACTTACTGCAAGGGTATTTAAACTTCGGCATGCCGAAGTTAGCTTCCTTTCTTGTCTAAACATAATATTTAAAAAGTATATTATTTATTTTGGGGGCAAAGGCTTTGTTATCTAAGCGTGCGTGCCTGTCGCCGCGCCGAGCTGACTCAGCCAGTGGTAGTTGGCAGACACATGCCGACTGCTAAGGACCGACCATACGTGGTGAAGAGCCACATCCTCCTCGAGGTGCCCCTGCTCTAGACTAAATATGGCGGATCTAGAGAGGACAACTCGAAAAAACCCGTAATCACCGGTGTAACCCTACCGTGCCCCTGTGATGAATGGCACTACGTTAGTGTGCTCCGGTCGTATAAGCGCCCGGTCCGGG
The DNA here is from genome assembly GCA_008042655.1 of Drosophila burlai. NCBI lineage: Eukaryota > Metazoa > Arthropoda > Insecta > Diptera > Drosophilidae > Drosophila > Drosophila burlai. The sequence continues at coordinate 12,475 of VNJT01006608.1, read as the reverse complement.
GTATGAGGCTCTGCTCCGAGGGATACTTACGTCCTCATTATTTGTGGGACCAATACATGGAAACCATAATAAATAACTACGAAACAGGGTGCTCAGGCAGCCCCAAATCGATTAACATCGAACTCATTCGGGAGCCCGAAGAAACCATGGACATCTGTAACCAAGGAAGCTTGGTTAGAAGAAGAAGAAGCTCTTCTCGCCTCTCCCAAGGCTGAAAAACCGAAGCGGATCGCACTATCAGGCGCCGCAAATGTGTATGCGGTGGTCGCTTGCACGAGTAAAAAGTCAACCAAACAGTAGGTACCTACTCATATTGGCACCGCATAGAAGGAGTGCACAAAAGAAACGAGTAAAAAACACCGCATCATTTTTTGATGCGGTGCTTTGTGACGCGAGTCTAAAAAATACTGCGTGTGTATGCGGTTTTCTTGTAGTTGCGGTGGACTAATACAGATCTCTGGTTCGAACCAATGTTGAATGAACAGCAAAAGTTTGCGTACGATACTTTGATGAATACTGTGAACAATGCTAGCGGTGGAATTATCTTTTTGGATGCTCCTGGAGGAATTGACAAGACATTCGTTATTTCGTTAATTTTGGCGTACATTGCTTTAGCACTTGCATCATCCGGCATCGCAGCAACATTGCTGGAAGGCGGTCGAACTGCTCATTCAGCATTAAAGTTACCATTGAATTTGTAAGTTTGTGAAACACACGTGTAATATTTCGAAAAATTCAATGATGGCGAAAGTATTGCAAGAATGTAAGCTGATTGCTTGGGAAAAATGTACCATAGCACATTAGAAATCGCTGGAAGCACTCAATTGAACGTTGAACGATTTCCAAAACTATAGCAATCCCTTTGGCGGTGCACTGATTTGGTTATCGGGAGATTTTCGCAAACGTTCCAGTCATGGAATGAATGACAATTGCAGACGAAATTAATGGCAAAATTCCAGTTGATTGTGTGACGGGATTAATATCATTTCCACCAAACCTAACCTAACGGTAAAGAGATTACAGCCGAATGGTATTAAAGCAACCACCTTGAAGGGAAAATATCGATGCGATGATATATTCATTTCAAAAATTCCTGAAACGACTTCAGTATCCGGGACGTCTTACGTTCGCTATGTCAATAAATAAGTCGTAAGGTCAATCGCTCGACGTTTTTGGTATGCTACTTTATGCGACTTTACGTCGCATATTCCCCTGTAGGAAAGCTACTATTCCTTAGTAGTATTCGCAACGAATGGAATACTTTGAAATTATTTTAATTGAATTCAGATGTGTTTTGATTTTCCATTTCCATTTATTGAAAGCAATCGAGAGCTCCATTTTTTTAAGTACGAATTTTGGGCCGGTCAACGTCCGCTGGGTCCGCTAGTTTAATATAAAGTAATGAAATATTTATGATAGTCCGAGATGTGCTTAATTTAACATTTTTATCATTTTTCATTCTATCGCTGCTTTTTCACGCTACTTCTGTGGATTGTTTTTTTGTTTTTTTTTTTGTTATTGATATACCGGGTACGTTTTCCACTTGTTTTAGCCATCTAAACAAATAAAGAAGTAAAAGTAAAAAAATACAAAAAAATATCACGGTCGCGATATTTGGAATTATGCAGCTTTGAAAATCAATAGTAAAAGATTGGTTAGTAGTGCCCCCAACGTTATTTTATATTTCAAATACTTGCACCAAAAGAGACTTAACACATGAAGTTTCATCCACCTGCTTGCGCTTAATGCGAAGCAATAACTATACAATTACGTTTTCGGTCGCTAACATATACAGGGGTGCCATGGAAAACACTGTGGTTTTGATATCTCCAAAAAAGCATTTCCGCTAAACCAATTTCTCGGTGCCATACAACATCGAATAAGTTTTGTGTTTTTAGTTTTTTCATAAACCATTCGATATTGGCTGGCAGGTCAGCCATGTTGCCAGATGAAATCACGCATATATTTGATTAGCAAATATTTTATTTAAATTATTGTAAAATGGTAGGTTTTGGGTTATATTATTCTTTAAATAAATTTATTGAACTATTTTGCTAATTTATTTAGTTTGTTTTTACTTTTATTAAAAAAAAAAAGTTTAAAATATTGGCGCGAAAATAATAAAAGTTCCCAATATCGAATTCTGACTGCAAAATGTGGCATCGAAATTTAGAATCCATCGATGTGGTAGCATCGAAAATGACATCTCGTTTAGCGTTTTCAAAAGCCCGAAAAATATTTGAGTGGAAGTGCTGTGGCACCGAGAAATCATTTTTCAGGGTTTTTGCAGCGGAAGTGGTTTCTGTGGCACCCCTGTATATACCTACTGGCGGGTTGATACAATACAAATTATTTTAATTAGTTTATAAACAGTCGTAAATCAAAATAATTTTGTATTATTTCTTCAGATGCAATTGCACACACACACAAAAAAAATCTATAAATTCATGCTCATTTCTAAACGATCAACTCGAGTACTGCGCGATTAATCCCTGCGCAACACACATAAAAATCAAAACGTTCATGCTCTGTTCGGGACGACGCACTCTTGCCTACGACCATTCCCTTTACTCGTTCACGAAGCTCAAAATGATCGTTTTGATCGTTCCGAAGCGATCCGATCTGATGCACGAACACGCAAACAAAATGTTTATTCGTGCCTGATCATTCTTTCAGATTTTGCTTCGGGTATGCATCATGAACGATCATATTTCGGCAGAGCGAAGTGAGTTTAATTGAGCGAAAATGTTTCTTTGGTGATCTAGATGATGCGGTCATACCCGTTGCAGATCTCTGGTCTATACATTTTTTCATGATAAGGCTCTAGCGCTATGACACAGTAATGCAGTTTTGATTAATTAGAGGCTTCAATATAAAACCACGATATGTGTTATTTTGCTAGTCATTTTTTGGCAATGCGACACACCGACTGAAAAAGATAAACAATAACAACAGCTGCAAGTCGCTGAATTAAAAGCCTTAAGAACATTTTCTTTTTTTTTACATATTAATGCATACAATTTTTATAATTAACTCCCAGAAAATTAACTTAAGTTAACCTCGCCACCGAAAGCATATAATATTCCTGCAATGTACACCTTCTGTGCAGTTTAGTTTCTGCAAATAATTGCTAGACACCAGCAAAAAGCAAATTATATTGTGAGACCATACTTTCAATGAGATGGCTTATACACTTCTTAATTACAATTTTTGTTCATTATAGCATTATTTTTGTTATTACTCTAAATTGGCATCTGTTTTTTAAGCACGGTATCCAGAGAGAAGAAAACTGTGGCAAAGCAGTGAGAGAGAGCGAGAGGCAAATAGTTTGAAACAGCTTGTCACCTAGGTCTGTTTCAAAGGGTGGTATCCAGTACAGGTTTGATAATACTAGAACGGTGCAAGATTTAGGAGATTTTTAGTTTTAGTATTTCCATAAGGCGTAGCAAAAAAGAATACAAATTTTAATAAAATTGGCTGTCTCCAATGTTTGCCTCTCGCTCTACCCTTCACATATTTCAAACTATGGATCCCGGCATGAACAAAAATGCGTGGAAAATTCGAATTAAAATAGCTGTTCGGAGAGGGGTGGCTTTATTCTGGAATGCACTCGATAAGAAAACACGGAACAACTTTCGGGGTATTACGCGACGTGAGTTTGAGGTCTTTATTAGTAGAATTGTAAGTTGGTACTAACAAAGAAGAAGGCTTAATACTAGCTTGGGGAGAGCGGATTATAAGCTCTATGCACGAAAGTGCAGTGGAAGAGGGAAAGAGAGAGCAAGTGTACGGGATCACACTGCCTTCAGAAAATAAACGCCCTTCAGGCGTGACCAAGAGCGAATACAGTCCTAATTGACTTGATAAAGGCAAATGCAATATATTCGGAATCCGGAAATGAAAAAAATTTGCATTAAAAGACCTGGAATGAAAAAGTAAAATTAAAAAGAAGGATGCTGTACTATCGAAGGGAAAATGGGCCACTTTTGCATCTCATTATGCAACTGGCATGTGACATGGGTATGGCCACTGGTGCAATCATGTTTCTGAACAGAACACGGATCCCATCCTTGCCTAAAGAGCCCATATAGAATCATCCGAGCTCCATGGACATGTACTATGAGCAGTCCAAAGCAGGCGCAGCCGCCGGAACGCATGTCAATGGAACGCCTTTTTATGCTTACGGAAGTACGGAAAAAGTATGAAAATTGAAATAAAAAAATCGATTTTTACGCACTTTTTTCGACATTAATTGTTATATAAAATGAAAAATATTCAATATTTTTTAAAGATTTTGGTACCAGCCTCTAATACACGATACTTTAAAATTTCGTGGCGATTGCTCAACTCGTCTGGCTTGAATCACTTCCGCAAGGTCAAAAAATGTCGTTCCGAGTAAAACGCGTTTGAAGTTTTGCTTCAGTACCTGTTTTAAGGTGTAGGTGCTCCCTGTTTTAAGGTGTAGGTTCCGTAATTCTTAAGATAACCAATTGAAATTTTGGGAGCGGATTCTAGAAACATATATCAATCCAAAAATGCAAAAAAAAAAATCGATTTTTTCGACCACACAAGGTAGAAACCCCCCTTAATAATCTAAAACAAATCATAGGAAGGTGAATGTGTGTGATGTTTCAAATTTTGCCGGTTGTCAACAAAGTATGACTGCATCATTGGTCCTCAAAAAATGCCGACCCACGAGTAGAAAGAACGGTCACACTTCAAAAGAATAAAAATTTTTGCGCTGCGTTACAACTTTATTTGCTGGATACTGAGCCTTAGATGTCATAGTAGTATTGTTTACCTTTATAAATCGGTGTGACCTTAGTCGAATGGGGAAAATTCAGCATTTTGCTCAGAAAATGCAACCCTAGTTGAAACCGTTGCCAAGTGGCGTTAGACGTAAATATATTACGACATAAGCAACCAAATCTGGTAACATTATATTATTTCACATGTTTATGTGAAATATAATAATTTTCATTAAATAATGCGGCGTATGAATAATTTGGTGACTCTTTTCACGGCCGCCAGTGCATTTTTTTTTGGAAGCTTTATCACAAGGATACTCAGTACAGTGGACAAATGCCCAACACACCGAAGTAGAGTTGGAGCCCAGCTCGAGCAACATCCTAACTTATTTCTCATCGTTCTGGTGCTCAGTAGCCCGCGCAATGTGGGCCAAAGAAACACTATGCGGAAGACCTGGCTCCGATATGTCGAGCAGCCTCTTGTACTACCATATTTCCCTGAAGAACAAATCTATCTTCCCACCTACCATACCACTGGCCACCTTATGGCAGAAAATGTTGAGTCGCAGAAGGAAAGACTGGGTCAATTTATTAAATGGCAAGGGAGCATTTCGACAAGGAGTTCAAGAAAAACGCAGCTGGGGATAAGAGTCAAGCATTTCTTTGCCATTGGAACTAGACATATGAGCATGGGCTTGCAAGCGGAACTTCAGCATGAACATATGCTACACAACGACCTCTTGCTACTTCAATCGCACCCAGAGGCATACCATAATCTCACAGGGAAGCTTCTTCAATCTCTAGATGTATTGACGCAGCGATATGAATTTTCCTATCTAATCAAGGTGGATGATGACACTTACGTTAAGCTGGATAGTTTACTCAACGAGCTGGTCTCCTATGATCGGAAGCTTCTGCGAAATACGGTTGAGTATGGTAACGATCCGCTACCTCAACTGTATTGGGGCTATTTTAGTGGCCGGGCAAGAATTAAAACCAAAGGCCGTTGGAAGGAATCGAATTACTACCTGAGCAACAACTATATACCATATGCCCTAGGTGGTGGATATGTTCTATCGCGAAAACTGTGTGAATATATAGCAAACAGTTCGCATATGCTTTCCCCGTATACATCTGAGGACGTTTCAGTCGGAACGTGGTTGGCTCCTTTTCGTCACATATATCGATGGCACGATCCTAGATTTGATACCGCTTACATACCCCGCAAATGTCAATCGTATCACATAGTTTTGCACAAACGGAGTCAGGAAATGATGAGCAACATTTATGACGGAGAGCTATGCAGTGGCACTGGCACAGGTACTAATCCGAGCTCGTTGCTCGAATATTACTACGATTGGACGAAAGTAGCTGACCAATGTTGTGAAAGCTTAGTAATGAAGCCTGGATATTGACACTAATAAGAAATTATTTTAGATTGTCTGACCTGTGTTTAATTAACCAGTCGACACGATCGTCCGTATCGATAAGGCTCGCCACCACAATGTCCTTAGGGGCAACGATGTAATAGCGATTTTCCTCAATTATGCAGCCCAGATAATAATCGTTAACTGTATACTCCTCGAAGCCACGTAGAGTTAGACTATCAGTGCAGATCTCCTCGCTACTGTTCATTTTGTGTTCAATCACACACAACACGGGGCGTAAAGCTTTAAAGTTATCGCTCTTTTCTTTACGATAGCCAAGTACCACTAGTTGATTTGAGGCCATTGGGGCTAGTCCACAGATATAGAATGAAGTTTGAAATGTTGAAACTGCAATGGATACAATAAATATATATTATATTTTATTATGTATTTTACATACCTGGATCTACAATATAGTCGGGAAGATTACTAGATGCAGCCTCGATTGAATTTCTCCTCCGAATAGCACAAATCCTTATGGTGTCTACCCAACCAATAAGAAGAGTATGTTTATTTGACCAGCGCAAGTGACATCGAAAGTTCTCAAGCCGCTTTCCCTGTGATGGAAGTTCCCATTTCATCAGCCCCAGCGAGCATTTCTCGTTCAAATCGTAGACACGTACACCTAAATGACTTGCCCAGGCTACAAAGTTATCCTGCCAGCAAATGGACAATACTTTTCCTTCAACTGCGCAAAGCTCAATGGGCTTTAGCTTGTTAAGGAGATTTCGCTCGTATAAAACGAGCTTGTCATCGCCTATAATAAATTTTCGGGTCCGAGACTTTGGATCGGGTTCTAAGGCTACAGCTTTTATGCATTTGCCGAAGCTAAGGCTATGATTGTTTTCACAGCTAAACAAGCCCGTAATTTTAACCTGTGATATATGTAATATATTGATATCATCACCGCTTTTAAATCATTGACTCACTTTTCCGTCATCAGAGCATGTGGCCACATACTCGCCCTTCGGATCCACATCAATCTGATTGACTGCCACCTGGTGTGTCTGGCTTTCGCCGGCGCTTAGATTCGAATTTACTGAGTTGCCTTGGTGATCCAATAAATAAACACGACCTCGAAATGTTCCAAATATAAGAAACTAAAATATATGTTAACAACACTTAATTTTGAATTGAACGTTCCTACCTTTGGGTGCACAGCAGTGGCAGTTACAACATCGGTGTTAAGTATATTCTTTAAATCGTTGGCAATGCGTTGGTACTTGAATTTTGGTTCAATTTCTTCATCTTTAAGCTTGGCCTCAGGGTCCTTCACATGAAAAAATAATGCGCGTTGTGGTAAATGGAGATAGTGTTCAGCGGAAACTAGACTTACACAAGTTGGCAAAGATTCGGTCATTTTACAAGCACATAAAATATAAAATAAGCTTAGAGCAACATATTTGTTGTTATTAATTTGCAATACTTTTAAGAGCAGGAACAGCTGATTAATTTAAAACTGCCAACTTGCTAATATTTTGTCACTATTATTACTGTACAAGCCAAATGTGATGTTCTTACTGCTGTGTGAACAACTATTATTTTTCCATGTTCACTATATAGTTATGTACTCAGCCAAGCAAAATGTTATGTCCGTCAAATTAGCGCCGGTGAGTTAGCGTCGATATGGAACACGGGTAAGGGTTATATTTTTTTTATTCTTTCGTAAATAAACAACTAAATCGAATAAAATAAAGTTTATATATACTAAGAAAAGACTTTGATATCGTTTTCTATTAGACTTGGGAGCATTTGACCATTGGATCCATTAAAAAAGAGCCTTTGAAAAATCGTGTTTTCACAATTTTTTTAATATCTCGGCTCCCAGAGTGTATGTAGATTTGAACCGTTAGTTTTTGAGAAAATTGCATTACAGTGGGCGGGGTATGTGGGCTGATAACAGAGGCGCGAACAATGAAAACGTAATAAGATGCAAACCAGCTACGAACCAGTTGCTAACCGGACAACGGAACCATTAAAAAAAATACTAGATTTAAAAACATTAAGATTTTATGTAATTAAATATTAACTACAGCGATTTTCCCATAAACATCGCCATTCTAAGCCTTTTTTAAGCGTTTCATTAAAATCCATTCAATCGTACAAGAGATATTGCAATTTCTCACTTTATGCAATTATACTGCATTACCACGGCGGTATGACTATGCATCCCTAATACCGAACCGGGCATGATTTCGACTCTAACTTTCAAAAAATTCATACAGCCTTCACCGAGTGTGTGCAGATATTCACGATATCTCAAACGAAAGAGGAGATTATTATCTAATTTCGAATTCAATTTAAAGGAAATTTAACCATCAGTTTTCGAGAAATTGAAGTGTTTCTCTTTTCCGATCCCTTTTAATTTAAACGACTTTGGCAGAAGATCAAATATGAACTAATTGGCATTGCCAAAGTAAACTTTTAATACTTGCCAATTCGACTAAATAAATAAAAATTTATCAAATATAACTTTAAATATTAATAAATAATACAACATATTTTAAAATGGGTATTCTGCAGTCGACGCAACACACTTTGTTTTCGAGAGAGATTTTCTTATTTCACTTCCCACCATTTCCATCTCTCTCTAATATTCGAACTGTCGAAAACCGCTTCTTCGAGTCAGTTCAAAAACAAAAAAAAAATATGCAGTCCAAACTTCTCGAGAGCACGGCAGTAGCCGCACACAGGTCGATTTTAGTTGCGCCTACTTCGTTTCAACCTTCGCTAAAGGGAGCCCTCCGCGTGGAGGCCTCATGGACGTGGAATTTTGGTACTGAAGGGTAAGGTTTAATTAAAGGTTTTGACACACACTTACACTTCTAGAAGCACTTACCATAGAGTTCATATTCGATAATATTTCCCATATTCAAAATATATTTTAAAGCAAAGAAAAAAATGCAGCTTTTATGTATATCCCCCTTAAGAAAATGTATCTTATGTTACTTCCAGTCTTTAAAATAATAATAAAATATAAAAAAACGACTATTTTGAGTTTATTTTGAATTGGTTTGTGAACGCCATGTACAATTTTCGGGACACTCGCTCTTTGTTAGAAATAAATAATTCGTGAATCTCAAATTTCTCGTCATCTATTTAATTTAAATTTTGTACAAACATAATCTGATCCAATCTACGGTTCTTCTGTTTTTGAACTCCCAAAGTTGGCAAGCGCAAAGAACTGTCAGATTTTTTGCTTTTGAATTTATATCTCACAAAAGCTAAATATGGAGGGAAAATGTAAGAAAAATTTCTAGAAACGAACGATTTTCCTGTCCCGAGGATAAAATGGCCTTAATAAAAGCCCGTGATATGAGATTTAACCACAAAGTGCATTTTAAAGCTCCGAGCGAAATTGCTATTGGAGGGAAAATGCATTGATTCCTGCACCTCCAATAGCAATTTCACTCGGAGCTTTAAAATGTCCTTTGAAAGCCAATTTATACCAGGCGATAGTGAATAACGATTCAATGACCCCTATGTCACAAAATCCGTAAATATTTTATTAGTTCGTCCTATGGGGTCCGCAATAAACGCATTAAGTCGGTTCAGAAGATCTTTTGATTTCTCGCTTTTGTAGCGCTTGTGGCAGTCGCGTCTAGCGCCATCTAGGTTTGAGAGATTAGCTAGCGCCATCTGCATAGTAGTGGGCGGAACCCGAAAGGTGAGAGGCGATTAGCGAATGTTTCGGATTAAGAGGCAACAGTGGCAACTGTCATCTCTCCGGATAATCGAGGGAAAGATAGCCGAGGCAGGCCGAAGAGGGTCAAACGGCGATCGGATGATTCAATTTAATCAATTCCATTTGAACGGTCCGCATGCAAAGTCAAGCCCAAAAATACATTGCAAAAGGGGAAACCAAAAATCCCATCAGTGTGCCGCAGATCGAGAACTTTCGTGGAGAAGAGTACCAAAAAAAATAATAAAACAGCGCTAAATCCATTGAGTGGGTAAGCAGGTACTGAGAGTTTTTTTTCTGCTGCCAGCTAATAGTTGCTGTTGCAATTATGTAGGTTTGGCGCTTAACTTCGACGCTCTCGACGCGGCATCAGTCCTCGGTTTTGGCGCATTGTTCCGCCGCTTGGCGCCTTTCGACGCAGCGTCAGCCCGCCGTTTTGGGACTTGTCTTGGTGGAGTCTGGCCGATGTGCATTACCCGGCAGATTTCCTGGAACATTTTGACGAGCACTGGAGGAATCGCCACGGCCACTCGGCCGTACATAGACCAGCGAAGCGAAGAGAATTGAATTTTTAAAAATCATATTTTTTGTTGGTGTGTGAGCTAGCTGTGACTGGGCCCCAGATTTGCCCCATAGTGTTTTAGCTAAATAGCAAAAAGAAAGAAAAGCTCTACGGGAGCGTAAGCGACGCCTAGCCGCTCCAGTTTCTCAGCTTCTGTCCCTTCAGTCGCCGGCAATGATTATTGCATTTAAATAGTTTATTGCAATCTCCCAAAGCCGGTCGAAGAGTGCCGCATATCGTCCCCCTGCAGCGGCGGAAAAATTCTTTACTTTGGATGGCTGCAGTAAATCGAAAAAAGCATAGATTAATGTAGTGTTAGTTGTTTTTTTGTGCAAAGTTAATATTCATGGTCGGCATAGGAAAAAAATAATTGTGTGCAATGCTCGTTTTGTTGTTGGTTTTTTTGTGAAAAGGCAAATCGAGAAATAGTGCGAACGAAAATTGGCGTACAGTGGGCCTAGTGAGATGTGATTTTTTTGGAAATATTATTTTTTTGCAACTCCACAGATCAGCGGCATCATCACCTCGGAAGCGCTTTCGTCGGTGGATTCCCCCAAAAAATTTTTGCAGTGTGAGTTTGACAATAGGTCATAAAAATAAAAAAAAACATGAGACGTTAGCATCGACTAATGGTCACAAAGAAATAAATTAATAAACCCTGAATCCAATGTCCGATTAATCAGGGACTTGTCCCACTGTCCCGCTTAAGATCCCGTGCACAAAATTTCCAATCGATGCCTAGGTCAATACATTTTGTTTTTGTACCAACTGGTGAGCTCTGAGCAAAAGCTATCAGCTAGCATAATTGTTTTTTTATTGCCTTTGCATTTACATTTGCTTGCGGCTCTCGCAGCTGCTGGTCGCCGACCCATACCTTTAGTGGTTAATTTTCAATTTATCATATTTCTATTTCAACTCTTAATTCGATGGTTTTTGTTAGGATTAATTTATTTGTTTAATTTATTTAAATGTATTTTAGTTCCATGCCTATTAGCTTTAAGAACATTTTTATAGATTTTTAATATATTCTTATAATGTTTTAATTTGACTCTTTTATTTGCCTCAACTAGGTTGACTCCCCTGTAGGGACTAGTGACAGCAAAGGGGCNATTCAAAGTAATATAAATGTAGGTTCCGAATGGCCAAGGAAGGCAGGGCTTCGACTCCTCATGTCACCAGAGGATCGCTAAGAAATTCGGGGTATTCATTCTATCCGTCTGTTTATGTGTAGTGAGGGTTTACCTTCACCCCCCAAATACTTGTCGCAGCACGCAACTCGATTTTCTTAGAATGGCAGAAGGCCAGATGCAGGAGGGCAAGACCACCACCCCATTAGCCGACGAGCCGCAGCCGGATATTTCCGCGTGCGCCCCCCTCGCATCTTACAACACCTAGGCCGATCGCTGTAATTCGTTACAGTTATGATTAATATCATTCTTAATAATCTGGCGCCTAAACGTGTTGGCTAGACTATTCTGATCCTCAGAAACTCACAGCACTTAAACAGACAAATCCTTTTCTTAAATTTTATTGTGCCAGCAGTGTTGCGGTGGGCTAAAATATATATGTTTATATGTATACGGATGTGTTTACATTTCAGCCAACGGTTGCCAAAACACTCTGCCATATTTTCCTCATCTCGTTTCACTTTAGTCTTTATATCAGGTGCATAGGAAAATAGTTGAATAGGAAACGTTCATCTAGCCACGGCTGATAGGAGATAAAAAGTGAGACAAAATCTATCCTAAACAAAACAACAAAAAAAAACAATTTTCAGGGACCAAAAGATTAGACTATTTACACGCTTGGATTTGCAGGTGAAAGGGTTATTGTTAATCTTTTCCTGACCACGGATAATTAGGCTGCATTGAGGACCCAAAACTCCTTTAGTCGAACGGCATCACGCTTGTAAAACGTATAGGAAACAGTGGATTATCTTTCAGAAGAAACCCACTGGCCACGCTTTACAGCGAGATCGATATGCCGGATCACACAAGTAGGGTATAGCGATAGCTTCAGCTGTGAAAGCTCCGCTTACAAAGCAGTTGTTGTTGGT
>VNJT01006600.1:0-17778 GCA_008042655.1 Drosophila burlai | reverse complement strand
CCCGCGCATCTCTATCTCTTGTGTGTGTTTTCAGCGCGTTTTCTTCGTCGATCATTAAAACAAAAAGAAAAATAAACAAGCGACAAGCGAAATCCTCAGGTAAACCCCTTAGGAAAATCCTCAGCAGAATGCCCGCCGCCGGCATGGTGAAAACACCGAGCAATGGAAAAGCCAAGGAAAGCTTACAAAAGTCCGCTGAGCGTACGACCAGCAATGGCAAGAAGTTTGTGCAGACGCGTCTGCCCTTCAAGATGATTACGCCCAGCGGAGCAGCCACCTCCACTGCCTCCAGTGTTGAACCCACAGCAGTGGTGAACCTGGATGAAGACGATCCACCACCGGCAACGAGGGAGCCGCGCAAGCGGAAGCTCTCCTTTGACGACGACGAGACGCCTCCAAAAGAGGGCACTGGCTGCTCCAAGGAACACGGGCTGTTGGAGAAGGAGAACCTGAACTTGAGCGGCGCCACAGCCACCAAGAAGGTGAAGACAACGGCAGGAGAAGAAGCCGAAGATGTGGAGGATCAGGTTATCGAGCTAAACGACGACGACGACGACGCCGAAGACAAGGACAAGGACAGAAACGACAAAGTGGTGGTGGAGGCGCCACCCAAAAAGTCAAAGGCAGCCAAGGCAAAGGCATCGAAGTCAGGAGCAGCTGCAGCAGCCAAGGAGAAGCCAGAGGCCAAGGCCAAGGAGAAGGCTTCTCCGGCGCCCATACAAATCAAGTGGCCATTGGCAAACAAGCGTCCCAAGCGCCGCAAGTCGCTGAAGAAAGCCGAGGAAGGTGCCACCGCAGACGCTTCTTCGCCCAAGGATTCCAGCAAGGTGGGCAGCGAGTCCAGCGATGACATCGAGATCATAGCCGAGGAGTTGAATCCGCAGAAGAAGCCGAAGGTTCAAGAGCCGGAAAAGGGCAAGAAAAAAGATCAGAAAGAGGAACAGGAAGCAAAGGAGGAACAGGATGAAGTGATGGTTGTGGAGGTGGAGGACAAGCAGAAGAAGGAGAAGAGTCAGGAGTCACCACAAGAAACCAAGAAAACAACAGAGGCAACAGAGGTCACGGCCACTCTCAGTCCAGCAAAGAAGGAGAAGAAGGCGACGACCGAAAAAGAGGCAAACGCAGAGGCCGAAATCTCAATCCTCTCCAGCAGCGAGGGCCAAAACTCGAGCAGCGATCATGAGATGGATGTGGACACAGAGGCCGCCGAGAGGGTCGATGCTCCCCCATTGAGAAAGAGCCTCCCAGAGTCCTCGGCCTCCGCCACCACCTCCGTCGATGCCCAGAAGATGCTGACGCCCAAGCAGCAGCGTCTGCTCGAGCAGCGGCGCAAGGCGCGCGAGGAGAAGGAGCAGAAGCTGGCGGAGGAGCGTCGCCTCAAGCAGCAGGAGAAGGAGCAGCGGGAGCAGCAGCGAAAGCTGGAGAGGGAGGAGAAAGAGCAGCAGCGGAAGCTGGAGAGGGAGGAGAAGGAGCAGCAAAAGAAGGTGGAGCGGGAGGAGAAGGAGCGCAAGCGACAGGCCGAGGTGGACTCGAAGAATGAGGAGAAGCGCAAGCGCAACGAGGCCAAGGAGGAGGTGCAGCGCAAGAAGGACGAGGAGCGCCGCAAGAAGGAGCTGGAGCGCGAGGAGGCCGAGCAGAAGAAGAAGCGAGCCGCCGAATCCTTCACCAAATTCTTTGTGCCCAAGCAGCCGAAATCTGGCAATGGCGGCGGCGGCGGCGGCAATGGTGGAGCCAACGGTGGAGCCTCCTCCTCCTACTACCTGGAGCACGAACAGTCCAGCTGCGACAGCACCAAGGCCGGCAGCAGCCAGCAGACCCTCCTGGCCTTTCGTCCCTTTCAGATCAAGGACGACATGCTTCTGGCTCCGGTAACGCGCGCCTCCCTGCGCCACGACCATCGCCTCCAGCTGGATCAGCTCTTTAGGGACGAGCAGCAGCTGGAGGATGGCGAAGATTCGGATGCGGAAGAGGTCGATATCAGCCGCAGAAAGCCACCCGGCCGCGGGCATCTCTATCTCAGCGAGCTGAGCAGCGGACGCCACAAGCCGCTGAAGATGCTGCGGGATGCGAGACTCCGAAAGCAAGCCAAGGAGGAGGAGGACGACGATGTGCAAGTAATAGGAGGTGGGTTTTCCTTCGTTCCTTTTGAAGAACTCAAATGATTAGAATTTTCTCTCTCTGGAAGATGACCTCGCCACGGCTGGACTGCCCATCGAGGAGGAGCAGCCATCAAAGCTGGTGGCCAGGATGCGAGCCAAGTATCTCCACTTTGCGGACAACCGCAGGCCCCCCTACTACGGCACCTGGCGCAAGAAGAGCCAGACTATCACCGCCCGGCGTCCGCTGGCCCACGACAAGGTGAGGAAACCCTCTTAATGAGGATTATTTCATCAACTTTTAACTCTTTTTTTCAACTCTTCCCAGGTCCACTTTGACTACGAGCTGGACTCCGACTGCGAGTGGGAGGAGGAGGAGCCGGGCGAGTCGCTAAGCGCCAGCGAGGACGAGAAGGAGGAGCGCGAATCGGAGGAGGAGTCCGAGGAGGAGTACAACGAGTGGTATGTGCCGCATGGCCATCTCAGCGACGAGGAGCTGCAGAATGATGGCGATGGCGCCGACGATGGACACACGCGGGAGGCCCAGAAGGCCAAGCTGCAGGTGCTGCAGCAGGAGTTTGCCCAGGAGATGAAGAAGCAGACAAAGAAGATCAAGCCGCGCCTCCTGGGACCCGTCTGGCTGGACGAGAATGGCAATCAGTTGGAGCAGCTGCCCGCCATCTTTGCCCACACAATCGGCACATATGCCTGCTGGAGTGCCGAGCCCTCCATTAGCCTAGAGCCGCCACCAGAACCAGAACGCGAAGATCTCGCACCCGAGCCGCAGTTGCGGCCGCTGCAACTGGACGAGCGTCTGCTCCAGCAGCTGGTCCGCCTCACCCATGGCAATCGCAACTCCAAGACATTCCTCATCAACGAGTATCTCGAGTACCTGAAGACACAGATGGAGGCCAATCGAACGCTGCTGCCCGCCAAGTCTGTGATCCGCGAGAAGATCGAAGAGCTGGCCAGCTGGAAGACTGTGGAGCTGAGCAGCACACCCGAGGCGGCGACCGCCAAGACCAAGAGCCAAAAAAAGCCCAAGAAGCGTCTCTGCTGGATGGTGGCCAGCGAAATGCTGCACAAGTTCCAGCTCCAGGAGCTCACCCTGCACAATCAATGGGATTATACGCTGACGCCAAAGATTAGCGAGACAGCAGGAGGAGGAGGAGGAGCAGAGCACGAGCCAAGTCCATCTCCAGCAGCAGATGCATCGCCTGTGGCGGCCGCCCAATCACCTGCCACCACCACGATCTCATCAGCCACCGCAACAACGCCCAACACAACGCCCGTGGGACTGGGTAAAAGCGGCACCAAAAAGCGGGCCACCCTGCTCATGTCTGTGCCCAGGGATCAGCCGATTCCCTCGGCCGCCAAGAACGCACTGATCAGCCAGTTTCTGCGCCGCCAGACGGAAGCCAAGGAGAAGGAGAAGGAGAAGGAAAAGGAGGAGAAGCTGGGGCAGAAGCCTGCGTCTGTCGATGAGGATGTGGTGCTGCTCTCGGACTAGTCTTCCTCTCCTTAAATATAAATATTTGGAATATGAAACCTTTTTTTTTGTCGCTAGATTCGCTCGTAAGTTGATTTAATTTGTAATCCATGTTCCGCGTCCTCTGGTCCTCTGGTCTTCCCTCCTCTCAGTCCCAGTCCCAGTCCCAGTCCCATCCTTCTGTAACTCCTTCGTCCATTAACTATCTCTATACTTCTGTATAGTCCCCACATACATACTAATATATTGCAATAATACATTATCGAGTGCTTTTTATATATTTTCGGGGCAGGGATGTGTGAAAGATGGTTTCTGGAACATGTTTAGCAGGAAGGGGAAGCTGTATACCTTTGCAGGTTGTCATTTTTGGGTCATATTAAGAGAAAACTAACAGGAGATGTATAAAACATACAATAATATATCATATCGTATCCTTAAGATTGGGGTTTTGATCAAATTTCAACAATATTCTTTTAAAATTGTATAAAATAAAATATCTATATCTCATAATGGAATATATATAATACCTATAATATAAGTTGGAAATATATATTTATGGAAAAGCAATCAAGTAATATTAGCTTTTATTACACATTTAAGTTACAGTTTTATTATTATTATTATTTTATTATTATTAATTATAATTTTAGTCAGAAGTTTGCAATGCAGTGAAGGACTCATTTTTGACTCTATAAACCATATATATTCTTGATCAGCATCAAAAGCCGAATCGATCCGGACAACAACAAAAAATGTGACCCATTTTTTGACAAAAATTTAAGGAGTAAAGGTCAAAATTTTCAAAAATTCGCCAATAATTTAGAAATCCAGTTTTAAATGCAAAAAAGTTCTCCTATAAAAACCAATAAGACTCAAATCGGTTTAGTTTAAGCCGAGAGTTATGAGCAAAAAGCCATTGAAGTTGTCCGCGATTTTTAAGCCAAAAATGTGACCCATTAAAATAATATAAATTATTTTAATTTGATCAAATTTGGTGAATTCATAATGATCCAATTGTAAGCTGCAAGAAGGGTATACAAACTTCGCGTGCCTTTCTTTCCTTGTTGCCTCCTTTCTTGGTTTTTTCTAGAATATTTCCTATAGTTCATATGGTAGCTATATGATATAGTCGTCCGATCCGGGGCTAGTTCCGACTTATTTACCAGTTGAAAGAAGTAAGAAGACAAACTGCAATGTTTAAGGGAATAGTTTGCGTGGCTAAATCAACTCGGCTGTTGATTCTCATCAAGTACACACGTTCTTTATTCGGAAATTACTCTTTTTTAATGCTTTCCAAACTTGACTGATTATTCAAATTATAAAACCCTACCCACAGAAAGGTATATAGAGATGTAGATATATCATTTCGCTATCCTAACTTTATAAACTCTTCTGCATAAAAAACAAGACCCAAGTAGAAACACACAAGAAGCTCGTTCGTATTTTTAAAACTTTTGTTTGTTTATTCTTTTTGCCATTTTCGTTTTCGTTTCTTGTTTTATTAATTAATTAAATTAATTATTTAATATACATTTAGTTAAGATGCCCGACCAACAACAAAAAAAAAAAAAAAGAAAAAGGATTACTGTGGCTGCATTACATAAGTGTGTGAGGAGAGTGTCCTGTGTATGTGCTGGAGGTGTGCCTCAGACAAACGTGAAGAAAGGTGTCGTCCTGTGTGTGGTACATTTAGATCAGCAAGAGCTGTCCCTATATTGATTTACGATTTACGATTTACACTTTACGATTATCCATAAGTAAAAGCTAATTGTAATCGTTGTTTAATTGTTATCCATTAAATCCCTTCCTCTCCCTCTCCCTCTTCCTAAATGAAATCTCAAGATAAAAGTGCTGGGGGAGTTATGAGAGTTATCTTTCCAAAAAAAATAACCTCGCATACAGATAGCTCTACGTATGTACATGTTTATACATGTTACATTCATACATGTTTATACATGCATATACATGTTTTGCTTTCACGATTTACGATTTATATTATATATAATAAGGCAAATATATGACGAGGATCGAGTTGAATCGAGCCAATGAATGGAGTAAGTATCCGATCCGAGTGGCAGTGCGTTTCTGTGGAGATAAGTACAGGAGGGGGGCTATATCCATATTCATTCATTCATAAAATTAAGTAAATCATCGAATTTATAATCAGTCGCGTAGATTTCGTGGGTGACACTCGTGAAACGCACTGCCCGTAATTATGGTATTGTCATTCATGTGTGTTGTGTGTGTGTTTATGTCGGGGGTATTACCTTCCCTGCAGTACCACTTTTCATCACTTTTTCATCATCATCTGTAATCAACGATTCATCAACGACGCTCTCTTTCGACGACTCTCTCGCGCTCTCATTTTTCTCTCTTCACACAAAAAGGTTGATGATTGATTACAAGTTGTGTCGATGAATCGTTGATGACAAGCCGCATACAATCGTTGATGAATTTTTGGTGATGAAAGAGTTGATGAAAAGGTGATTAATTGTTGATGACAAGACAGATGACATTCCATACAAAAATTAATCAACGTTTGTAGGGGCTTGTCATCAATGAAATGTTGATGAATCGTTGATGACACAGGTACTGCAGACATCATCATCGAAGAAGTCAAGTCACAGGACAGGAGGAGTGTGCTTAAAAAATAAAATCATTCGTTTATCATCTTATTTACACTTCGTCACTCAAGTTTGCCGCCAAATACAAAATACAAAAACTATGAACATACAAATTACTCGGAGTCTGAGTCTGAGTCTGAGGCTTATTTCGCACAATTCGCTCGTATTTTTCCCTTAGAAACCAGTTAGTTAGTTAGTTATTTTGCAAAGAATTGTTCTACTATTTATACAAGAAGCCTTAAATTTGTTTGTTTAAATTAAGGGGGAATTCTATTTGTAATAAACATTTGATGTCCTTGAATGTAACTCTTTTGTTCCCAGGGAAAAACTAGATCCGGAATCGGGGTGTGTCTTTGATAAGCGTTTCGTTTCGTTTCGTTCTTGTTGAAATTTTCCTCATTTCCTGGTCTCCGTTTTCATAAAGATTTCGCTTTTTTCTCTTGCTTTTCTTTTGGGGTTAATCCGTCGTCTTGTCTTTTTAAGTTTCGCTGTGCCCCTCTCTATCTTTCCTGATTCACTCCTTGTTCTTCTTCTGCAACTCCATTTCCATTTTCATTTCCCACTGTAAGTGCCGCCTCCTCGTCGGGTGGACTGCGTCAGGGCAGCGACAGGGGCCGAAAGTAGGCGCGACAGAAGATGGTCGAGGCGGAGGGCGGCAGATCCTGATTGCGATAATACATATTGCACTCCCGCTCCGTCAGCTTGTCGAAGACGGCCGCATACTCGCGATGGAATGTGGCCAGATCCACGTTCTGCCTGCCAATGGCGGTCAGAGCCAGGAAGAGTATGTCGCGATAGAAGGAATGCGAACGCTCCACGCCGTCGCTCTTCAACTTGTGCCGCTCGTTGGCCAGCCGCTTGAGGGGAGTGGCCAAATCGTTGCATCGGAGGGCCGAAATGATTTGCTGAATGACACTGCAAAAAGGAGGGGGAAGATGAGGGAAGATGATAGCATGGTCAGCTTCTCAACTCACTTCTTGTTGAGCTGCGCCGCCTGCTGATCGGCAAAGAGGTTCGTTGGCTGCACCTCCCTGTAAAGTATGTACATGGGCGGACCACTGGCCTCGCTATGCAGACCGAGATTGTCCCACAGGCATTGGATGTGCACCGTCTTGACCTTGCTCAGCGGATCCAGCTGCTCCTTGTCGCTCTGGAGGAGGGTTGGGGATTACTTTTTGCTCCTCTGAAAAGCTGGAAAAACTGATTCACTTACCGGCACCGGCAGACATAACTCTGGCAGGTGCGTCTTGCCCTCGATGCGCTCCATAAGCCAGAGCAGGTTCCAATAGATGATGGGATGCTCCTCGACAAAGGCGGGCTTGATGAGCGCCATGTCGCCCTCCTGGGTGAGTATGTTCTCCAGCTCCTTGCGCAGCACCAGCGGATTCAGATACGGCACCGTGAGGCTGCTGCTCGTACCGTTGGAGGTGGAGCTCTCCTCTGTGTCCGCCTCAATTTGCCGCTCAATCTGCACACTGAGAAAGGGCACCGTCAGCTTGTTGCAGGCATGGCAGGTGGTATTCAGGTTCGAGTCCTCCGCCGTCCAGCCGCTCATGATCTCCTCGTCGTAGACGAGCACCGAGCAGTTGTGGCACTGTGAGCAAGTCGTCAGCTGAATCATAACATCGCAGTCCCTGTCCACCACGTTCTTGAGGGGATGAAATAGATGGGAAAATGAATGGGATGCACATAAGATGCAGCAGGAACTCACCTCTCCTCCTGTCACACTGTACAGATTGTCGGGCAGGGCGGGAAAGGCGTGCATGTGCAGGGCTCCGCTGGAGCTGTTCTCGCCCAGCGGCACCAGGTTGTTGTAGCTGGACTTGCGCGACTCACTGAGCCTGCCCCAGGGATCCAAATCACTTGACACTCGCCGCAGCTTGCCATCCTCGTGAACGCTCGCAACGTTCGTGTTGGTGGTGGCAACGGCAGCAGCGTCATGCTCCTCCAATTCCGGATTGCTGTGCTGCTGAAGGTGATGCGGATGATGGTGATGATGATGGTGCGGATGCGGGTGGTGATGCTGCTGCTGCTGCTGGTGACCATTGTTCGTCTTTGTCGGCGTCGAGTTGGCCGAAATGGCGCCCTTGATCTCATCGAACTTCTTGGTCAGCGAGTTGGCGGCATATTTGATGCTGCTGAGGCTTCCCTGGATCAGCTCGTTGGACTTTTTGCCCGTCAAGCTGGGACTGTGTGTGGGGTAACATCAAGTTATTAGTTGGTTATTTTATTGGGGGATTGGAGTGGGGATTGAGATTTATTATCAACTAAAACTACACATGTTAATGGATGATTAGTGACAACAGAAGAGGTGAGAATCAAATGGAAATGGAGCCAGCGACAGGGAGAAGTGAGATCTTTTTAAGGAGTTACGATCCCTTTCCGCTGGCTCCTGCTCTCTATGGTGGTGCGGTGGTGCTTGTTGTTTTTTGTGTGGATGATGGATCGGTGGATCGGTGGTTCTATGCCAGGATATAGCCACCGTTTTAGTGGAGGAATGTTATGTATGCATGGCTCTTGACAAACCTTGAATTGCCCGCCACCAACGGAAGACTCTTTGAGGGGGAGGGAACTGAACTGAACCACAAACCACATATTTCATATTTTTGTATTTACATAAAAACCATAACCAAGAGAGAGGGAACCCCCCAGTGGGGCTCGTGTTTTTGCGTGTGAAAGAACACATAACATCATAACAAATACAATAAGTAAATATTCAATTAAATAACAAAAAACAATTAAATAATGCAAGTAAATAATTACAAGTAAATAACTATGCCTCGCAATTTGCATATTATATTAAAGAATTAAGGAATTAAGAAGATATTTCAATTCATTTCGATGAATAAATCGATATTTGTCGATATTTTTATTAGATAATTCAATTTGGAAAAAACAAAAGTTAAAAAATAAACCATAATTAAGCGTAAAATGTATTTCTTTTACTTCGTAAAGCTTTTCTGTGTTCGTTTTTATTTGATTAATATATTTCAATATTTTTCAAAATGTTGACAAGTTTAACTTGAAATTTTAGAAAAAATTTCGCAAATTTGGTCACATTTTTTCTCATTATTTTATTGTTTATTGTTTATTGTAGGATTTTCAAGGCGAATTGGAATATTTATCGCTTTTTTGAGGCATATTATTATGCCTGGAATATTTGCATTTTTCAAATCGATATTTATAGATATTTTGGATAACTTTTTGGCCAAATCAAAGTTTCAAAATCATCACAACCAAGTCAAAAATGCATTAATTTCAGTTTAAAAAGCTGTTCTGTGTTTTGTTTTTATTCGGTTAACAAATCTGCATATTACATTTAAAATTAAAAATTTGTAAATTTTTTTTAATTGATTTTTGACAATTTTAATAATGTAACCCCTTATCAAATTTTGAAATATTTTTCTTCCTGCAAACTAGGCTAGATTGACTCGGCTGCTGATGCTGATCAAGAATATATATGATTTATAGGCTCGGAAATGACTGCTTCAGTGCATTTTAAGCACCCTTCAAGGGTTCATTTTTCATTTGAGAAACTTCCTTTAGCTAATAAAGGTTTCTTTTTAGATCATAAAATTAACATAAATACATAAATGAATACTTAAAAAATGCGAAATAATTAGTCACAGACAGAAAGAAATAATTTCCCAATACAAAACTGATAAAAGTCCACACCAAAACCCATGAAATATATACACAAAATCGAACCAAAAATCAACACTTTTTTATGAGAAGAGATATTCCATAACCAAGGAAGATTTTACACATTAAATTAATTAAACGAGATCTCTGTGTGTGTTCGTGTCTCTGTGTGTGTGTGTTTAGAAGGTCTCCAAAAAAAAGAAGGTCTCCACTTACCTTATGCTCGATATGTTTTCTATAATATTGGCGGGCAATTTCAAGTCTTTCTTAAGGGACAATCGTGCGGGTGAATAACGTCTAAGATATAATTATATATATTATGTATATAAATGGAAATAAATCATAAAACAAATGGTTGATAAAGAGAGAGAGAGATGTACACAGCCTTTTCCAGCCTTTCTTCTAGCGTCTTTCTCCTCTTTTTCAAGGAAAACTTGTACGAAAACAGGCGGGAAAAGGCTGAAAATATGACAAATTAGTTGAGAGAATAATTTAAATCCAGGAAAGGGTCGTGGTCGTGAAGGGTCGTGAACAGGTGTCGCAACAGGTGAAACTCAAAGGTGGAAAGGTGAATCATCAACGACAACAACAAAGAAATAGCAAAAACGAAAAGGAGGAAGCTCTGGAAGGAGGAAGGGTTTTACCCAAATGTGAACTTCAGCGAGGAACCAATGTTGGCCAGACTGTGCGTCACCCCGCTGCTGGCCACCGGCATCGTCTCCGACCTGTGCATGCTCTTCCCAATCTGCGTGGACTCGTCAAAGGTGGCACTTCGCTGGCCGCGGAAGAGAATCGGTTTGTCGCTGTACAAACTGCTGTCCACCTGCCTGGGCTGCTCCTCAGCAGCAGGTGTGGCGCCTGTGGCGGCCACTGCCACTGCTGCTGACCCCTCCTCCTCGTTGAGGGCGCCCAGCGGATCGTTCTGGGTGACGGGCGTACGCGGGGAGATTCTGCGGAAGGAAGCAACAAAATTATGCAATATTTCAGGAGAGAAATATTCTTCAATTTCCCCTCCCTCTTACATGGTTGGACTCTGGACCCGCTGCCTGGGCAGCCGCTGGGCAGCCACACGATCACCGCCGTCCGCCTGCGCGTTCTCTTCATCATCATCATCATCGTCGTCGTCCTCCTCCTCCTCTTCATCCGCCTCGTAGTCGCGACCGCCGCTAAACTGCAGCTCACTGGAGCCCATCGTCGTCTCCAGCTGTGCGTGCTTCTGTGGCGTGCTCGGTGAACCCGCTGTGTAGTCATCCTCGTCCTCATCCTCATCGTCGTCGCCACCTATGCTCATGATTTGCTTGCGCGGCTGCTGCTGCTGGTTAAGGGCTTTGGCCAGGATATCAGTGTCGCCGCCATAGGTGGGCGTTGCCGCATGCGTAGCACTCGGATGCGGATGCGGATCCCTCTGATCGGGCATCATTAACAAAGCTTCATTGTTGCCGCCCGTCACTGTCTGGCGGACAATGTTGCCCAGTTTGTTGCGCAGCCGATCGAAGGCGGCAAAGTCGAGGAGGCCATGGCCACCACCGCCACCGCCAGTGCCCTCGCCACCGCCACCGCCGCCAGAGGAGGCGAGGCTGCTGCGCGACTGACCGTCCACCGTCTCCAGAGTGCTGAGATTCTGGTCCTGCGACGAGCTCAGCGATTTGTTAACCTGAAAAGAAGGGAAAGATTAACAAAAGAGCTAAAAGAGAGAGAGAGTCTGGTCACCTTGGCTGCTGCCCGCCGCTTGCCCGCCCTCCGGAATTGCGCTGCTCCCAGCACCACATTCTTGATGCGATTCCAGCGAATCTGGCTGAGCGTGGTGCTGTCACTGGGCCACTGCGACTCCAGGACGCAGCGATTGTAGAAGCCGTAGGTGAGGGCATTCGCCTGGACGCCCGAACGCTTCATGAGGTAGTGCAGCCGCACGGCCAGCACGGGCAGATTGTGGATGCCGCAGAGCTGCATCATGATGCGATAGCAGAACTCATCGCAGGTGATCTTCAGGCGGCTGGCACGCACCAACACATCGTAGGCGGCACGCAAGATGTCCGGCTCCTTGCCCCCCGCATGCCGCGTATCCAGCACCATCGACGGGAGGATGAGGAAGTACAGCGAATAGCAGGTGGCCAGCAGATACTTGGACCATGCCTCCGGATGCTGTTGACACCGGCTGGCCATCTTCTGGGACAGCTTGATCTCGTGCTTGGTCCTCCGGGCAATCGGAGAGCCCGGCGACAGCGAGGCGGCGTTCAGCTGCAGCTGCAGGAACTTGGACAGAGCTGTCCTCTTGGTGTTGCCACCCTCCAATAGCTGCGGCTGCAGCGTAAAGTTGTCATAGTTGTAGGCCGGCTCCTCGGATGGCCCTGGCGTGACGCCGCCATCCGGCGGAAAGATGTACTTGGTGCGCTCACTACTCTGGCCCGTGTCCCAGTCCACCAGATGCAGTTGCGCCGGCGTCTCATCGTAGTTGCCCACCTTCTCGGCGCACTCGTCAAAGAAGCTGAGTCCGTGGTCGCCGTCCGAGACAAAGGAGCGCTCCTCGATGAACCGAATGAACATTTGGGTCTTCATCAGCAGCTCAAAGAACTTTTGGTACGACTTTTGGTGGGGCAGGAAATCAAATCAAATCTAAATGAAATCTTGATCAATTCTCGGCTCTCACCTTATCCCTTGACCGCAGAAAGGCCTTCAGCTGGAAGAGGGCACTCGGATCGGTGGCCCCCACCGATGGTGCCTTGGAAATGGGCACCAGAAAGTCTCGATAGCCCCGCAAAATGCTGGCCATAAACAGAAGGAAGGCCTCCTGGATGCGCTGCTCCAGCACCAGTTCCCGCTTACGCTTCCTAATATCCCGATCGAGGCTATTCGTGGAGTCATAACTCAGGGGCTTGGCGTTCTCCAGCTCGGTGAGGGTGTGGCGGAGCAGGCGGGCAGCCCGTTTGGGCAGCAACTTTGGCGATAAGTGACGCTGCGATTCGCACAACTGCCAGAAGAGGGGAAGAGGGGGGAATTAATTATAATTACGGGAGAGCAGGAGCAGCTACACCCACGCTTATATTGTTCGTGTCCAGATCAATGCAGGTCACATCCGTGGGCGGCTCATACAGATCAAAGAAGCGCGAGTCCACGCCAATCAAGTACGGCAAGGGGGCATGCAGCACCTCGGCCAGGCCCAAAGGACAGAGCGGTATGTAGGGACACTGCCACTTGAAGGGGAACAGCAGCGAGACAATGGCCTCGGCCACGGCTGTGAGTGTGGCAGGCCTAAGACGAAGAAGAGTTTGATTAGAAAACTACAACAAATCTTAGTTAGAAAACCCACCTGAGTGAGTGAATGAGTATTTTCTGTTCGGTGAGGGCCAGCAGGAGGACATGCAGGCAATTGTCGGTGCCCAGATTCTGGAGGAGCATGTGAAAGCCAGCGCCGCTCCGCGGGAGTGGCGAATCCTCCGGTTGCGTGAGCAAAATCCGATCATTTGACTCGCTGGACAGCTGCAGGTGAATGCTGGGCGCCGGAAATGGCACCTCGTCCAATAGCTGCGTTATATAGCGCTCCACGGGAATGGGTATATTGACGCCATACAAAACCATGCGCTAAAAGAGAGAGAGAAAAGAGAGGTTCCCTAGGGAGTAGTAAGTGAAAAGCCGCCCACTCACGTGCAGATATTTCAGCCACTTGTCAAAGGTGTCGCCAAAGGGATGATGCGACAGCAGGCAAATCGCTTTGATCATGTGCAGCGAGTGCTGGGCCCCAAACTGCTCGTCCCAACCGAGCAGCTCCTTTTGTTCCTCCGACAACTGTGACTCACTTTTAGCGAGAAAAGAAAGAAAACCAAAAGGAATTAGGAAGCAGCTCCAGTAGCAGCTCAAAGCTCACTCAAACTCACTCGTAATCCTCATAGAAAGTCAATGCAGAGCCATACACCTTGTAGGTGCCATCGTTTACCGTGAGCACAAAGGTACTGAAAACCGGACTAATGGGCTTTCGCTTCTCCGTTCCGTTGACATGCGGCCAGGCCTCCAAAGAGGCGCCCATCGGCAGGCAGAAGAGCGGAACGCTGGGGCATAGATTCAGCGGGAAATCGTTGTGATCGACGGTGGGATAGCGCAGCAGAATCTCCGGCTTGTAGCTAATGTGCTTCGGACGGTACATGGACTTCTTGTAGCACAAATACACATCGCTGCCCACATAGCCCTTGTTCAGGGTCTTGTAGATGAGGCAAAAGGCATGCGGCGCACGTTCCCCCTTGCTCTGAACGATGACGCAGAGTTCGGTGACCACCAGCTCGTTGCACGGCATATCGGCACGGGCGCGTCGATAGGTGAGAAATGTCTTGGCCGATGAGTTGTTCACGTTGGCCACCCGCCCGCCGGGTGTCTCGGCAACGATCTCAGCGTCCGACATGATGCGTTCGTGGCCATCGTAAAGAACTCCTGGAAATTGGAAGGGGAATGGGATTAATCAGTGCTCAAAACTAGCTCAAGAAAAGCACAGAACTTGTGCTTAAATTTCTCAAATAAAATGAGGTTCCCTTGCATTTATCGTGTCAAGATTACACAAGTCTTAAGTTTACTCTCGTTATCAGCTTTCATTTGATTGATTGATGTGAAGCCGAAGCCGAAGCCTCTCTCTGCCTAAATCAATGTTTATTTTTCATAAAACAAACTTAAAATGAGTGGGAACTTATAGGAAAATCCATTTAACACTCAATTTATATAGAAAACTAGTCTTGTTTATTAATTTGAACGAAGAAATCACAGGATTATCATGAGTTTTCGGGTTTTAAAAATGAGATCACTGCTCTGCTTATCGCGAAATTGCATTTTTTTTAGAGCTTTCCGAGCTTTGATTCAGGGATTTCGCTTATCAGGGGACTGGCTTGAACCCACACCCACCACCCACCTATATCCACCAGCGGCGGACGATCCTTGCCCCGCCGAAAGTAAATGTAGCATTCGGTGGTCCGCACCGAGCCATGATTAAGGTTGGCCGGCAAACCGGTGGGCGTGTGCGCCAGCAGCTCAAAGCCCTCGGGTATCTCCTCGCCCAGGAGGGGAAAGAAGACGCCAATGTCCGTGATGGGCTCAATGGTGGTCGCCGCCCTCAGCCTGCCGGAGTCATTGAAGATGTTCTCCTGCAGCAGCTGCGGCTGTTCCGGCATGCCAGCGACCACAAAGTAGTCGGCGATGCGTTTCTCCTCCATGGCGGCAGCGGCGGCGGCGGCGTGGTGCTTTCGGTTTCGGTTTCGGGGTTTCCTCTGGAAGAGATAGCAAAAAAGGAAAGCCGGGTTGAGTGTTTAATTCTTGGGAATGAAGGCAGGCATGCAGACGAGTCTTGGATATGCCAGAGATAAGATAAGGTCGACAGTGGGTTTTTTTTTTGCTTGGAATCCGATTTTAATTAAGTTTTTCTGTCATTTTTATGAGAAGTGGAGATGCGATAAAGAAAACATTATTTTAATTATTTATATCGATTCTGGAATGGAATTGTACAGCGAATTTATAGTTTATTTTATTTGAATTTATAGTAATTTCTAGCTTCTAGCTTTTGTTGATTTTGAATTGTTATAAAACGAATACTAACATTTAACATTTAACATTTAACATTATATTTTGTACATTGAATTCAAGCAGCTAAGACCGCCTTTTTAGATACTCTGCAAATATAGGGAATGCTTTCCTTTCCACATGGCGCAAAATGCTTTGTTTACATTTGAATGGGTTTTTGTGTGCATTTTACAGACCAATTGGACTTTGTGTTCTTGAACCCAACAAATACAAATACAATATATATTTTTTTTATGCTTGAAGCGGCAACAACAAATGGTGTTGGGCGAAAAAAAAACAAGTTCTGCCACGATGATTCAACTTCCTCCGCTTCCGTTCCACCAGCAACAACAACAACAACACAAAAAGCAATGAAATTCTTTTTGTTTTGTGCAGATTGTGCGTGTTGTTGTTGGTGTTGTTTTGTTTACAGCAATCCAATTGGAACTTACTGCACTCCTTTTTGTGTGTTGTCCTCCGGCTTTGGGGGGCTCCGGCTGGTGGTGGCCGCAAGGGGGGGGAGTGTGTAGGGGGTTGGACAACCTTCAGTAGTTGTTGCTTTTGTTGTTGTTCGCCTTGGACTGCAATTGTCGCTATTCCTTCGCCACACTCTTCTTCACACTACGTTAATTTCCACACACCAAAGCACACACACACACTCGTCGCACACGGGGGCGCGCGCACACACACACACACAGACACACACTCACGCACACGCACGCGAAAGCTACTTGAGAGTTTTCCTTTACATCATTTTCGCTTCGCTCTCAATTGTCCAATTCAATGGCAATCTTCAATTGAATACGTTCGAGACGTTACGGCCGCTGGGTCAGGCGAAAAGTTAATAAACTTTAACAGCACATCTGTGTGTGGTGGACAAAAAGTAAAAAAGATTGTTAACTGGCCGTTGAGCTGCGTGTGTGTGTGTGCGCGTGAGTGAGTGCCAAAGTTGCCATTCGCGGCCCAGGCGATTAACTATCGATATCGAAATTATCGAACCCTGGAATTATTTTCAATTTAATTAAAGAGCTGGAAGCTCTTGGGAAAAATCCAATTAAATGATTTTTTTGATTACTTTATATTTTAAACAATTGATTTTAAAATGAGAAATTCACTAGCTTTTTGCAAAAGCTGCACATAACTAAATTAATCGGTTCATCGATAGGTGGTATACGGTATTTTCGATTAGTTGCGGTCACGGTCACACTGGCCACCATATGTAGCGAAAAAGTAAACAAAAAAAAAAGTAACTAAATGGATAGAAAAGCGAAACGCTCTTTTAAGCGGCCATTCGCCTTCCCCAAGAACTGCGTTTACCGCCCGCTACGGCAAATAAGCAATATGGAGCGGAACAAAAAGCTGCCGTCCGATCGGCCCACTTGTAAGTCGAGGAAATGGTCAACAAAAAAAGGTGGGCCTAACTTACCTGCTGCTTCTTGCAGACTTCACGCTGAATGCACCGCCCTCGCTGGTGCCCGCCAAGAAGTACTCGGACATTAGCGGCCTGCCCGCTCCGTATGCGGATCCCCACACCAAGCTGCGGTACGCCAATGCCGACGAGTACGCTTCCATGCAGAACTTGCCCTCGGACATCATTCATGGCTACCTAACCGTTCGTGGCTATACGAGCGCCGTGGGATAGTCGCTGCTCCGCCCCTGGAGGCGACTTCTCCCAGCGATTCCCAGCCACAAAACAATTGCTAATTACAGAGCAGCTGGCTGACCTTACTTTTCCCAGCATTGCGTGCGAGGTTGCGGTTGTTTGAGGCTGCTTCCTGGCTAGAACACTACGCTGAAGGTCAAAGAGTGCTCGAAATTACATTGTAAGCAAGGAAGTTGAGTGCCAGAGCCAGAGCTTGCATTGAAACCACTCCATTTTACGTTTAATCCGAATTAATTTAATTTATGAACGACTCTTGAACAAATAAGTTAACATTAAAGGTATATAATTAAAGCGAGACTAACTAAGCAGCTGCTGCTAAGAATACAAAATCACAAATCTGTTTACTTAATACGAAGGTTAGGAGTGAGGGGAAAGGTTTTATATAAATCAAGGGGAGGCATGCACTATTATGGAAATGGCAATAACACATGACATGACATATTTTTAGTATACAAATGCGCACACCCGCGGCACACACACGTCGCTTGTGCCTTGATTATGAAATATAATTAATGTTTGTTTTTATTTCGGGGATTCTTGATATAAATGTTTTACAAACTACATCGCTATCAGTGTATCCATCATCATTCGCAGTTGTCAAGTATTTTGCGGCTTTGCTTTTGCTTTGTTTATAATTTATAGCAGCTGTCCGAGATGCAAAAAGTTTCTAAAACTGGGGCTTCTCTCGTTTCCAGAGGTGTGTCGCCATGATGCAACTAGATCAGGTGTCGT
>VNJT01006593.1:0-16914 GCA_008042655.1 Drosophila burlai | reverse complement strand
ACGGTTATGCCCGCGCTTTCTCCAAATGTCAGTTGACGCGCGTTCCGGCTACATCAAAAAGAAGCAGCTATGCCTAAATTGTTTCGCAAGAGGCCATCAACTGCGAGACTGCACCAGCACACACAAATGTTTCACGTGTCACGGTCGGCATCACACTTTGTTGCATCCAAGCAACTGTTCCTCCAGTGTACCGATTCCTCCTGATACTGTATCCGATCCGATCCAAAGAGTTTCCTCGTTCTCCACACGAGTGACTACTGCTCCAGATTCTTCCAATTACTGGGTTCCATACGCCGATATGAAATGCAGACGTTCCCGAGGTATTTTATCCTACCCATGCCGAGTCTGCCAAGGGAACCATCCTCTTCGGAAATGCCACCGTTTCCTTCGGCTTAGCGCTGAGAAACGGCTCCAGGCCGTCATACAAAAGAAGTACTGCGTCAATTGCCTGGCCCATCACCATTCCACTGGATCTTGCCGCAGTGACGACCGATGCCAGTCGTGTGGCCAGGATCACCACACACTTCTACATGTCCACGAGCGCTCAGCATATCCAACGCTTTCCCGAGCAAAGGCCGCGTATCCTCGCTAGGGGGCCTCGAAGGCAATCTTATATTTTTTGCTGCGTATCCTTACAAGGGGGGGGAGAATGTTCACGCCAGGAGGGCGTTTATTTTCCGGAGGCAGTGTGATCCCGTACACTCACTCTCTCTCCCTCTTCCACTGCACTTTCGTGCATAGAGCTGCTAATCCGCTCTCCCCAAGCTAGATTTAAGCCTTCTTCTTTGTCAGTACTAATTTACCATTACACAAATAAAGACGCACGTCGCGTAATACCCCGAAAGTTTCATTCCGTGTTTTATTTATCGAGTGCCTTCCAGGTTAAAGCCATCCCCCTGCGAACAGTACCTTTTAATTGTTTTATGTGTTTTCGTATTACACGTTTTAAGCTTGAGTCTTCTGGTGCTGGTGTAACTAAAATAGGGGCCATAGAAGCATATTGGGCCGCAGCATCTGCATTTTCGTTACCAACTATCCCCACGTGACTGGGTACCCAGAATATGGTTATGTGCCCGTGTTTTTTGGTAAGCAAGCCACGAATTTTTGAAATGATCAGGTTTTTGGAGTTGAGATTTTGGATGGCCATGATTGTTGACAGGCTGTCTGTGAAGATTACATGAAGTTCCCTGCTAGAATCTGCTATTTTGCAAGCATTTAAGATTGTGTGGGCAGGATGCCACAAGATTGTATGACGTTGCTTGAGTTAACTACTGCAAAAGCAGCTATGTTGTCCTTTAAGGTCCCGTCTGTGAAAAGCCACTTTATATCGTGGTAGGTATGGCTCTGCATTAGGAATAGCTGTTGGAAGGATTCTTTACTAGTATCCGTTTTGTTACGATTGTGCAGCGTTATGTTAAAGAAAGAACTGTGAAGCAACCACGACGGGGCGCATATTGCTCGTGTAATCGGTGGTGTATCGGTGGAGTTTAATTCTTTTGCAAAGTCTGCGATTCGACGAATTGTCGATTTAACTCTGTAGGTTCTTTTGAATTTAAGAGCGTTGATGTAAGTTCTACGAAGAATTCTTTTTGGTGTGTGTTTTAGTTTGGGTATAAGCATGTATGTGGTTTCCAGCAGCCTGTCAGGAATAGATGGAAGCCCAGCCTCTGCTAAGAAACATTTAATTGGGGTAGTTGGAAAAGCGTTTAAGCATCTGCGAACCGCTGTGTGGTATGGCGCTTGTAGAGTCTTTAAGTTGGCGTTTGCGGACCATCCGTATATGGGCAATGCGTAGTCAATCTTAGATAGCATCAGGGCCCGAGTGATGTTTATTAGTGTATTAGTGTGTATATATGAGAATTTGGATGAAAGATATTTAATTATATTGAGCCTTTTGTTTAGATTTTGCTTGAGATCAGTGTTTTTAAAGTTAAATTTTTGGTCGAAGGTTACTCCTAGGATCTTAATATATTTAACGTAGTTGATAGTTTTATTGTCTAGACTTAATTGTGGCAATGTACAGTTGTGTTTACGACATATGTGCAAGATTGAACGTTTTTCTAATGACAGTGTTGCACCTGAAAGAGATCCCTAGTTTTGTATGTCCGTTAATATTTTAGATAATGTTTCCACTACTAGTTTAGGATCTTTGATTTTTGGGTATAATATGGCGTCGTCTGCGTAAACGGATAGGTTGACCTTTTTATGGGCTAATATAATGAAGTTTAATTTTTCGAATACTATGGTAAATAAGACTACGGATAGCGGAGATCCTTGGGGGATACCGTTATGTAGTTTAAAGGGTTCGGAAATCGAGTTCTGCACTCGAACCCGGAAAATGCGCCGACTCACGGCGTGGAAAATCTTCGGACCGACCCCCCAATCTTCGAGTTGCTTCAGTACTACATGTGTACCAACGCGGTCAAACGCTTTCTCGAAGTCAGTTCCCAGTATGGTTACGTGGTTCCTGGACGAGAGAGCATCTGACGCGTATCCGTGTATCTGCAGTAATGCATTAATAGTGCTTTGCTTTTGTTTGAAGGCCACTTGGTTTTGGGAGATCAGTGCATTTCTGTTAAGATACCAGACTAGTCGACTGGCGATTATTTTTTCGAAGATTTTGCTAAAGCAAGGTAGGAGGGATATAGGGCGATAGCTGCTAATTTCGTTTAGTGGTTTATTCGGTTTGGGGATTGGTTTGGTCACGGCGGTTTTCCAGGTGTGAGGGTAGACACCTTTACTCAGAATATCGTTGTATATGTCTATTATGTCTATTAATACGAGTTTGGCTACTGGTGGCAGTTGGCGAAGCATAGGGTACGAGATTCAGTCATGGCCTGAGGTCTTTATTTTGGCATGGTGGAGTGTGGTTTCCAATTCGAAAGGAGAAATCTGGTATTCCAGGTATTTGGCGGATAGTTTTATACGAGTAGGTGCGTATTCTCCGGCTAAATATCGTTCTTTGTTTGCTTTTATTAGTTTTCTGTTCGATCATCATTTGTGTGTATATTTCGAAATTATCACTGCCAAGCAGATCCGGAGATATTGACCAGTTACATCTGTTGCAAATTTGTGGGGAGGTTGCAGTGATGTCGACGTGCGTAAAGGTACCATGTGTCGAAAAGTGTGTGGGTGAATTATTATTAAGTACAATTAAATTGGTTTGGTTAAGGATGTTATCGTTTTTTTTTCCCCGAGCGTTCGGGGCTGGTGACCCCCAATTTGGGTGCCATGCATTGATGTCCCCAACTAGCATTACTGGGGTATTTGGAGTTTTAATTATTCTTATGATATCTGTGGAGCAGATGTTTTGGATAGGGGGTATATATATATTGATAATTGTAAACTGTAGTTTAACTTCTATTAAAAGTAAGTCGGCGAGTATATTCTAGTTAGTCTCCAAGTACTCATGTGGTAGGTCATGTTTAACAAGAAAACCAATCCCTTGTTTGCCTGTGCAAATGTTGTTAGAGTTCCGAAAATAGCCGATATACGGTTTTGCTGCTTTGATGTTTAAATAAGTATTTGGGAGATGGGTTTCTTGTAAACAGATTACATCAGGATTTTCTGACTTAATTAAGAGTAAGAGTTCATGATAATTATTGAGGTAACCATTAAGGTTCCACTGAATAATTGATATAGACATTTAAATAAGATTTAATTGATGTATGTTACTCAGCTGGGCAGTTGAGACTATAAGATCTGGTCGCCCATTTCGTCGCCTGCTGTGGAGCAGCTGCTTGAGCAGGAGGTGGAGAGGCTTATATTTGATTTGATCGGGTACTTCGGCGAAGAGATGTTCTCCAGCGAAGACAAGAGAGATGAGGTGGGAACTTGTGTGTTAGTTTTGGATGTAGAGTATGATGTGGTTGTTGATAAGGTGGTCGGAGTGATGATTTGGTGTTTGACGGTTTGCTTTGTAAGAGATCGAGCCGGTTTGGAACCCGAAAGTGGTGTCGAAGAGGTCGTTGGTTTTGCTGGTAATGTTGCCGATGATTCTGTCGTTTTGGTTGTCGTTTTTACCGAAAGTGGTGAAGACCTAGCGGCTGCAGAGGCGTAGCTGGGCGAGTTTGTTTGTTGGATTTGGGTTTGTCGATAGAGGGCCTTTGCTTCCGTCACGCTGCATTTGTTTTCTGTTTTTATACGCATTACTTCTTTTTCATGTTGATATCTTTTGCAGTTCGGGGAGGAAGCCGCGAGTTCTTCGCCACAATATTGTAACGACCCTCTTTCGGGCTGCGTGGCTTAGCTCGCCGGGGTCGTGAGTTACACAAATTTGTGCGTGCCGTTTCCCTGAGTCCCACAAGTAAACAGTAAGAAGAGAGGTGGAAGTTCGGTTTTATTTATTTATTTATTACGATCGTGTTGTTCCTGGGGAAGAAGTTGCGACTCCGCGGCTGTAGTTTTGTATTTTGAAATACCCAAATAATATTTATGTGGCAGTGCTGTGGCAATTCGGTATTACTTTTTTGGGTTTTGGAAAGGAAGAGGTTTCAGTGACCGACCAGTGAGTTTCTTTTAAAAAGTAGATTCATGATTTAAAGTGATTCAGTTAGTTATATTTATATGTGTTTTTTAAAGAAAAAAAGCCAACAAAACGAAAAGGGGCTGATTTGAGCCGAAGCTCAAGTAATTCTAGAATATTTCGAAGCAGAAGAGACGAAAGAACAGAGGAACAGATCCAGCGTGCGTCTTGCATTCCGGTATGAGCCCGAAATTGAATATTATTTTCATTCAAAAGTTATAATTGGTGCTATTGGCAAGGAATGACCGCATTGCCATGCTCTCAAATTCACAAATGAACCAGCCGGGATGTGTTGCGCGTCTGGGAAGGTGCATCTACCTGATATTGAAGCTAGAATTTAATTGAATTGTATTATCTGCGTATTATTATCACTCTAGAACTATATAAAACAACAATAAGGATCAGCGATTGCGAAGTCGACGGATGCGTGCTGCAGAAACGGATTTGGTTCGCTCGCAAAGCAATGAACGCGAGAGGGTAAGGATTGCCGAAGCACGTGTACAGATAGCAGCTCATAATCATCTGCAGTACAATCGTCTCGGATTTCGATATGATCCAGCTGTTGATTATAGCTCCAGTCCGCATGTCGTGATTGGCAAAATGCGTCATGTATGCACTTACTGCCAGGCTCTAATGATGAAGCAAACTGCATGTGTTGTGCTGGCGGAAAAGTCAAATTAGATCAACTGGAACCACCACCGGAGCCACAGGTTTTACAAAATTAAAAGTATTGAACACGTATGTTTTGTTGTCTTTCTCATTCGATATGCCTACAACCTCATTATGCCACAGCGAAACGTGGCAGGGTACAGCTAGTATTAAATATTTTTATTTCCACAAATGGTGTGATATCCTTTCCAACATGAAGCATCGCATCCAAAATAACCGCCAATCTTTGAGCTTAATCTTTATTTTGATCCAGATTTTGATGTGCGGTCTCTTCACATTTTGTGCACCGCACCCCCATACAAAATATTCTCTTTTCAGCTTGAAGGTCACTATATTTATAACCATATCTCCTAAAATTCCAACAGCTTATTTTCATTGTCAACCTTATATTCTTTTATTTCACATTGTAGGTAGGTAACAGTGATGAGGCCCTTGTCTAGGACCTCCAATTAGAGCTGCGCTCCTTTTTGGTCCACTCTCTTTGTTGTATTTTTGTCGTTCTGGTCATACTTTAGTACCATCCTGAGGCGCTGAGAAAGCCTAGGATTGCTAAGACCTTCAGCTTTCCTATGTATTCTAGTGACTCCAACTGGTAGACACCGAAGTGGCCTAGTCTGGAGTGGTTTAGGGCTGGACAGAGACAGAGCAAGTGCTCTGGTGTCTCATGTTCTGTGATTTCCTTGCAGCTTCTACAGCTAGTGTTATATGGCAGTCCCACCTTTATTGCGTTCGTTCCGATCGCCCAATAAACTGTTGCGACCGCCGTGAATCTTTTGATATCCCGTTTACTATTGGATAGCAGTACTCTCGTACGATTTTTGTCGAAGTTTGGTCAACATTTCTTTGATATCTTATGATCGCTCTTACCTGACCATTCCTTGTTGGCTGTCAGCTTGAAATGGTCATGGATCTTTGTATGGACCGAGTTTAATGAGATCGGCATCAGTACATCAGTATCTTGCCCTTGCGAGCCTGCTCGGGCTAATTCGTCCGCTTTCTCGTTCCCCGGGATGTCGCTATGTCTCTATGTGTAGATATATACCTCCTCCGCCCTGGTTACTCTATCGTTTTCCAATATTCCCTAGTATGTGTATGTGGTCGTGTAGCCACTTCCGAAGTTCATCTCGATGGTCATATAGTCCAGGAGTTGTCCTGCTAACTTGATATCAACTTAGCAGGGCAACTTTGTGTTTTTAAAAAATTAAAAAAAATATTAAAAATAGAGCAGCTAATTTAATTCTTTCGCAAATAATTAACGGATAATTATCGGCAAATTCTGGCTAATAAACCTTTTGGAAATGTGAAGGATTTCAGGAGTTGTCCTGCTAACTTGATATCAACTTAGCAGGACATGCTAACTTGATATCAACTTAGCAGGACATAAAAAAAGGATAAAAAATTGAACGGCAATTTTTTTTTTTTCACGAATAATTTACGTATAATTAACGGCAAATTATGGCATAAACAAAAGTTTGATTTTCCAATGTTGCCCTGCTAAATAACTCAAAAAATAGGTTAAATCTTTGGAATCTCTATAGAATGCGGGAACCTGTATTTTTGGTAGAGTTGGCAAATCATAATTTTTTTATTTTTATACCCTTGCAGGGTATTATAATTTTAGTCAGAAGTTTGCAACGTAGTGAAGGAGACATTTTCGACCCTATAAAGTATATATATTCTTGATCAGCATCAACAGCCGAGTCGATCTAGCCATGTCCGTCTGTCCGTCTGTCTGTCCGTCCGTTTCTACGCAAACTAGTCCCTCAGTTTTGAAGCTATCTGAATAAAACTTTGCACATATGTTTCTGTATATGCTCTCACGACTATATATGTCGGAACGGGCCGGATCGGACGACAATATCATATAGCTGCCATAGGAACGATCGGACAATTTTTAGGAAACAAATTTTAACTTAGGCAATTTTTAACATATTTTCATGAAATTTCAGAAATGGCCATTTTGTAATATTTTAGAATTTTAATTTGATCAAAATCGGAGCACTATATCATATAGCTGCCATAGGAATAGTATATCAATTAATTTATTTTGAAAGCTTTGTTGCTAGCAACATTTTTCACTGTCAACATGTTTCGCTCAACATTTATAGAATCTAAGAACACGCGAAAGCGAAAAGAACCGTAATCTCTAAATATACCAAAATTGAAATACCTACTGCAAGGGTATTTAAACTTCGGCTTGCCGAAGTTAGCTTCCTTTCTGGTTATTTTTGATATATGGTCACTCGATAAAGTTATTTTGCACTTTGAAGTGGGTTGATATATATATATATGTATGTAAACAATGGTGGTGGCAGCGTGATGGTACTGGTCGATACTATCGATAGGATCAGGAGTGCAGATGGCAGGAATGGCAAGAAGTCAATAAGGTGAGAAGTCGAAAATAAGTCGAGAGTAGCAGTTGAAAAGAACGGATATAAAAGAACAGTTGTGAAAAGTCGAAACCTAACTTTGATAACATATATTAAATAAACAATACCTAAATATTGAATAAATATTATATTTGGGGGCTCAACCGCAGAATTGAATTGAAGCTGTGTAAATAATTTGCCTTATTGTGCAATTGCGTCAGAAACTGAAAAATTGCTGTGTGTATGTGTTGGCGTCGCTTCGAAGGAACGGTGAAAACAGAGAGACAAATGCCAAACGCGTCAAGTTCAAAAGCAGCTGCAAAAAAGTGAGGCGCGAAAGAAACAGAAGAAAATTACAGAAAATAACACCAAAAACGTCGCGACAAATAATTACAAGAGGACAAGCACAAGAGAAAAAAAACCAAGAAGTGGTGGTAAATCAAGTACAATTAGAACAATTAGAAAATCCAAGCTGATGAGGTGACCCAAAATACTCCAAGCGTCTCAACTGAGGGATTTTGTAAAGTTGTGGCAGATTTTGACGATGAGTCGGTGCCGGTCGAAAATTGGCTTGAGGTAGGTAGTAGTGGTGAGGCCCCTTACTAGAGCCTCCAATTAGAGCTGGGCTCCTTTTTGGTCCACTCCCTCTGTTGTCATGTTGTGGTCGTAGTTGCACTTTAGTACCATCCTGAGTCGCTGAGAAGGCTTAGGATTGCTGAAACCTTCAGTTTTCCTATGCATTCTAGCGACTTCAACTGGTAGGCACCAAAGTGACATATTCTGATGCGATTCAGGGCCGGACAGAAACAGAGCAGGTGCTCTGGCGTCTCTTGTTCCGTAATTTCTTTGCAGCTTCTACAGCGTTGTGTGGCAGCCCCATCTTCATTGCGTGCGTTCCGATCGCCCAATGTCCTGTTTCGACTGCTGTAAATCTTCTGATATCCCGCTTTCTGTTGCATAGCAGCTCTCTGGTTCGATTCTTGTCGTATGTCGGCCAACATTTCTTTGATTTCTTATGTTCGCTCTTACTTGACCATTCCTTGTTGGCTGTCAGCTTGAAATGGTCATGGATCCTTGTCTGGACCGAGTTTTACGAGATCGGTGTCAGTACATTGATATCTTTCCCTTGCGAACCTGCTCGGGCTAGTTCGTCCGCTTTCTCGTTCCCTGGGATATCGCAATGACCCGGTACCCAAGTTACTTGTACCTCGTTTCTCTCTGCAAGGCTATTAAGGGCCATAATGCATTCTGCCACCAGTCGTGAATTTGTGCTCACAGGCGCTAGAGATTTTATAGCCTCTTGGCTATCAGAGTCAAACCGTACTTTGGTGTCGCGGGCATGAGTGTATTGCCCCCGTCGCATAAGCACACGCTGCTCTCTGTATCCTTGTTAATTTTGAGATGTTATAAGCCCTAGTTAGCGCTGGCCACCATCCTAGGCTCCATATGTTAAAATTGGCCGAACAACCGTCGCCCCAAAGTAGGGGCGATAAAACCCCGCCCTGAGGTGTGTCTCTCTTCACCGTACGTATGATGTGAGCTGTGATCGTCCTACTCTTCAGCATAACTCCGATTCATTCTTGGATGCCACTCTCAGCGCCCATCGAGGTGAGCTCAGGATGGAATCGGCGTTCACGTTATTGAACGCACCTTAAATGTCTAGAAAGGCGGTCATCGTGCATTGTTTGTATTGTAGAGTCTTCTCGACATAACCTACAACTTCGTGTAAAGCTGTTTCTGTCGACCGACCTTTTGCATGCTGCGCGTCCGATAGGTGGTGTTAGGCTGAGGTTAGGCTGATCGGCCTAGAATGTGCCCTCTTCTGCCTGGCTTCGCTATAAATATGACTTTGGCTTTCCTCAACCGAAGCGGGATGTGCCTTATTCTTATACAAGCCTTGTACATGGCTTTAAGCTATCTACAGAGGCTTCTTTTGGCTATTTGTAGCATCATCTTTTAAGTGTTCATTTATGCCT
Source organism: Drosophila burlai (assembly GCA_008042655.1). Taxonomy (NCBI): domain Eukaryota; kingdom Metazoa; phylum Arthropoda; class Insecta; order Diptera; family Drosophilidae; genus Drosophila; species Drosophila burlai. The sequence goes on along the minus strand of VNJT01006593.1, from coordinate 7,375 downwards.
TGTTCATTTACTTTCCGAATATTCTTCTTCTAAAGAATGTGAATATGATCACACAATACATCAAAATGAATTGCAAGACAATCGTTTGTCAATGCAGTCAACATGTAAATAAATTTCCTAATAGGCATGCCATTTCTTGACCCTGTATACTGATTTTTCTAACTACTTATAATAGTATTACAGCATTTTTTCTTGACTATTTTGAGTTCGGGGCTCATTTGGAACGTATGGAGTATTCAAGGCGAATGAAGAATTAATACATTTTTTCCTCCTGGTTCAATATTTGCTGAAGCTATTTTTGTCCTATCTGCAGTTAATCTAGAAATTGGTCGTTTAGGTTCTGCAATAGTTCAATTCGTTTGCTAGAGTCACGAATTAATAATATTTTAGCCGTTAAAGTTTGATTTCTGAATTATTTCGGAATTTTCATTTTTGCCTATTTTATATCCGATGATGCCAAATTTTGTATTTAGTTCTTATATTGTTCAAATTTGAATGCATATTGTTTTCCCGAAGAAAATTTGTTAAACATAATGGGACTGGCGACTAGCAGCCAGCATTTCTACTGTGAATGGCGAAGAAGAAGACGGGAGTAGAGGTTCGTTGAAATTCAAGTTTTTATTGCGCTGGCGCAGCCAGCAGCTTCGAATTCAGTTTTGCGAGTCTATTTACCGAGCATCATCCGAAATGTACAACGGTATGAAGGGGAAAGCTTATCAGTGCAAACAAGCTAGCGCAAGGCCGAGTGGTTTTCGATTGACCTGATAAGCTTTTTACATGTTTCTTTACAATTCGTTTGTTTACATTTCTATAATATTTCCAATAACTAAATTTAAACTACTGCTCCAACATTCCGGCCCGTTGAAGGCCTCCGGCACGTTAAACTCCCCGATCCACAGTGGGCGATTTGGCCAATCTAGCGAAAGAAAATGAATAACTCAAAAAATAAAAGACTTTTCAAAAGAAAAATTTTTTTATCGTAATAATAACTTAAAAAGCCAAACAAAAAATTATTTTTTTTTTTAATTAAATTTTTTATTTTTAAAAATAAAAAAAAAAATTATTTCTTAATTTAACAAAATTTTTGTTTTCTTTTTTTTGTTTCTTATTTATTTTTAAGTATAAAAAAAATTATTCGGAGTCGCTGCTCCAATCAGATCCTGATACAAAGCCCAAAAGCAGCATGCCACACTGAAAAAAGGGCGCTTCTGGACCAATTACATGATTTCTGAAATATGCAAAATATTAGATGACGCACTCTGACGCAGCTAAGTTTGGTCATTTTGAATAGAGGACGATTCATATTTTCAAATGTATACACAATTAGCGCGGACAAGTACGGTCATCAATAATTCTATTCCACAGCAGTTAACAATTATTCACAACAAGGGTCATTTTAAGCTTTCCACATTCAATCACTATTTAATAATTCAACACTTATCACAGGTCACAAAACGTTCTTTTTCTATTACCACATACCTGAATTCTTGTAAAACCAAAAAAAAATCTTCGAAAAGGTTAAAATTTCAATGTTTACATAGAATTGAAGTACCTCGAAAAAACGCTGGAAATACTTATTATGATTGCAGCGAAAACATATGCTCACTTTGAAAGCTCACAGCTAATCAAATATATCGATTAAAACACCAAAAATAGTATTTTTGTGCTAATTAAATATTTAGTTATCGGCGGGAGTTCAAATTTTGAAACATTTCAACAAAAAATTTTTGAATTTCCTGTCGCTAGATCGGCCAAATCGCCCACTGTGCGATCGGAGCATTGTTTATTGGCAGCAATGCCAGCTAGTGGATGTATTCCTTGGACCAGCTGGCCTAATACTGCTTCTTGAGAGCGGAGAGCATTCGCCACCGCTTCAAATACGCGCAACTGGCCTTGCTGCACACTCCTCCTGTGTCGGATTTGTGCGGCAACGTGATTAGAGGCTGCCCTATCAATAGATGTCCGGGTGTTAGGTCCCCTTTATCGTTGGGATCGTTGCCCGATTGGACGAGAGTTGAACAGGGCCTCTACCTCGACCAGGTGGGTGCTCAACTCTTCTGTTGTGAGCTTGGCGTTTCCGACTCCTCGCAGCACCCAGTGTTTGGGGGACTTAACAGCTGCCTCCCACAGTCCTTCGAAATGTGGTGACCTTGGCGGTATGAAATACTCTCTACGCCTTTCTGAGCCGCGTATCCTCTCAGATCGTCCCGACTGCGGTGAAACGCAGCGCTCAGCTCCTTCAACACGTTACATGCTGCACGTTGTCTCCGTTAACCTTCACCGATGAACCTTTTAAAAACGGATAAGAAGCTGTCAGTGGACAAATCGACAACAAGTTCAAGGTGAAAAGCCTTTGACGAGAAGCACACGAAAACGGCCACATTAGTTTCAATAGGAAGTCTACCACTGATCTTTAAGACACATAAAAAGGACCACAAAAATAAACTCTGCAAACTAGAAAGGGGCGCGCCATTCTGACCCTATTGGCTGGCAAATTTCCCATTATCTGGCTCATTAGCACTGGCATATATCTAAAACAGTGGACGCAGCCATATCTGTTGTCTCAGAAGTGAGACCGGCATGGTAATTAGTCCGCGGCAGGTTCCAAAGAAATATGTAGACAAAATCTGACTTTGAGGACAGTAATAGTGGAAATTTGGCATCATATGGAATTGGCGCATTTAGTAATTTCCCCCCAACTCGGAATGTCACACCTTCTAACTCGCTAGTGTGTATGAAAGGATTTAAACGTTGTAGATTTGGCCTAAATGTGGGCTGAGCCGAACTCTGCCTTTTGAAATATTTGGACCATTCCAAGAAACGACAACTTCTTCTTCTTCTTTAGCCGAAATAACGACATCGGACGGAACATACTGCCAGGTTTTTTTGTTCTCAGACAACTGTAACTCCGTTGAAACTATAATCTGATGTGACCGAGGCCATTCGCTTGGATTTCGGTCCTTAAACCTTCTATGTCTGTTCCACGTGATCTTGGAATTGATTTTGTTTTAAGTGGGGACTCTCTAGACTTTGCGGTTAGCAGGCTTTACAAATTATTTGTCCTAGCCACGGTATGAATATAAATGCAACAGCCGTAGGCGTGGATTTGAACAGTGTCATAGGCAAACAGACAGGCAGATGTATCGAGGAATGGAGATCTTGCCAATTGCGAATAAATTCTGATAAAATTCGTTCCAACTGGTATGTAAATTCATTGGATAGGTTTGGAGAGCTTGCGTCGATTTTTCCCTCCAAACGATAAGTTGGAAATCCCTATCTTCATTTGCAATGTTAACTTGCCTATACAGCTTTGAGATATCAGCCGTGAAGGCATATTTGTGCAATCGAAATCTTGCCAGAATAGAGTAAAGCTCTCTCTGAATAGTTGCACCCACCATTAGAGTCTCATTTAATGAGATCTAGGTTGTCGTTTTACTCGAAACGTCAAAAACAACTCGCAACTTTGTGGTGCTACTATCAGGTCTCAGGACACATTGATGTGGAATGTAATAGTGTTTTCCTGGAGGAGGTGTTAGAAGCAGTAATATGTGCCCAAGGATACTCTCTCAGAAACTCTTGTTAACTCACAATTATTTGTAAGCTTGCGTTTCAATGCAAGAAATCTGCGCTTTATCGTTTCGAAGGATAAGCCTAAGGATCTTTCTTAAATGGCAACTTCACCTCAAAACGACCAACGGAAGCCTGGGTTTTCTAAAAGTGATGCTCACAAGCAATTTGTTCAGCTGTATAAACAGCTTTCGATCTCTCCCGGACGTGTTTCAATTCCCAAAATCGTTCCACCAGAGAGTTGAGAGAACTTTTCATTACCAACTACGCTGCATACCTGAGCGTTATTCGATGCGCGTTGAATGTACTTTCCCGAAACCATCCCTCCTAAAATAAGGTTTTCTGAAGTGAAGGATATTCTGAAGCCAGTTTTATTGGCCTACGTTTAGAAGATCGAAAAGGATTCAGTAAGTCCATTTTTGCGGGCTTGTGAAAACGAGGGTCTGCCAGTCCAATGTTTGATTTTTCCATTGGGCACAATTGACTTCATAATCGGGTTGATATAATGATTGGTTGCTGCTCTATCCCGTATCTGTGAAGAAGTGTGTTATAAGGCTTGGAGCAAACGCGGCACTTTGTTACTTTCCACTTCCTCACTGGATGACCTGGATTTAAACAAATCGTACCGCTGAATCACCGATAAAGCCATGAAAGGTTGACAACTGATTAGCCTGTGATTTGTGGCTGAGCAATATTGACATTTTAATTCCGGTCTGCGGTCTGTTTGTGTATATGAGAATGAGGATTTGGAATATCACTTATTGGAACCTTGGCTAGGCTTCCCTTTGTGTGTGAATATACCTTGGACATTGGAATGTGAATAAAAATTGAGTTACATATATATGTCCTTTTCACTTCCCAATGACTGTAGTAATATATAAAGGGCTATATTTCGTCAATGAGACCCTAAAGCCTGATGCAGAGGGTTTTGATACTTAAGGGAGGTCATTGAGAAATTGTGTCGAAAAAGATCAAGCATTTATTGTCGTAGACAATTTTCAGACTAGCCAATGCCTTTTCTTAATTGAAATTTGAAACGCCTTGACAGTTCCTAATGCGATTGTGGCCTTTTTGGCCCTTTCGGCCGTGTTAGGGGTACAATCGAGTTTCTTGTCTAGGATACGGCCTAAATACTTGGACTGATGTTAGAGGGGGAAAGGGACCCCGCAGAGCTTAGGGGGTACCATTTTGGGGATTTTGTATTTCCTCGTAAAAAGAACCAGTTTGGTCTTTGCTGGGTTTACTCCCAGTCCACATCTAGCAGTCCAATCCGCCAGAAACCGAAGGCTTCCTATCACAAAGGGTTTACGGGAATTTTCCCGTAAACGCCAAAGCCAAACGTCTTCGTAGGCCACAACCCCACAGCCGCCCTCCTCTATGCCCTGTAGCAGTTCGTTGACAGCAACATTCCATAGGAGACGGGAGAGGACTCCGTCCTGGGGTGTGCCTATTGTTGACTTGTCTGGAGATGTTTGTGTCGAGGATGATGGACGGGGATAGTTCAGCTGCATAGCTGCATATGATGCCGTCCACCCTCAGCGGGCACGGCTGCTTCCGCAGCTACCTAAAACGCTTCGGCCACGAGACTGAGGACTGGTGCCCGGAGTGTGGCTCGGGCATCGTGGAGGACGCGCAACACGTCCTCTTCGAGTGCCGCAGGTTCGGATTCGAGAGGCAGGAGCTTGAAGCAGTGGCAGGATGCACTATCAGCGCTGATTCTTTGGTGCCGGTGATGCTGAGGGATGAGAGGCTGTGGGATGCGGCAGCTACTTTTGCCGCGCACGTCCTGAAGACTCTCAGGGCACTGGAGAGAAGGCGGAAGGAGCAGACGGAGTAGGGGTCCCCGCGCACGCGAAGCAATGCCATGCGGCGGTACCGCACCGCGCGAAGCCCTTAGCTCTTAGTCTACCTTTTTTTCCCCTTAATGTTTTTTGTATGTCAATGTATGTAGCATAAGGCTTAGTTATTAGTAGGAAATAAATCACGAATACAAAAAAACCCCTGGGGATTTGTATGGGCTGAAGCTGTTAATTGCCCATTTGATAATCTTATCACTACACTACACTATGCCATTTCAGACGGACCCCGCCGTGACGGGGGGTTAGGCAGGCTGCTCTGAAAAGAGCTAGCGGGGAAGTGAGCATCCAGGAGAACCCCGAGGGTTTCCTCACTGGCGGTCGTCCAACTGTCGCCAGAAAGCTTGACGAAGCCCGTGTTGGAGCGCGTCGTCGAGAGGACCTTCCGCAGCCTAGACGCCTCAGAGTAGTCCCGGATTCCTGAGCAAAAGTCGGACCAAGCCCTTCTTTTGGCCTTTCTTAATTCCCTGTTGTATAGGGACAAGTTAGTTTTATAGAAACGCCAAGATGCGTCCGTATTGGCGGTCTTGGCTATGTTGAAGGACTGCCTCGTGGTCTTTTTAAGGCAACCTAATTCTTCACACCATAACAATGGCTTCTTCTCGGTGTTTCCCCCATTTCTACTTCGGGGGCAGGACCTATCCAGAGCCGTGCTACAAGCATCGGTAAAAGTCTTAACGAGGCGCTACAGCCATTCAGGGCAGTAGTCCGAGTGGGTTGGGGCTGGAGGGCGTTTGAGGATCTTATTCAGCTGGAATCTGTATTTCTCCCAGTCAGTCCTCCGGGGATTCCGAAATGTGACTGGGTTGAATTTGTCGAAATCCAGCGTGAACAGAATTTACATATGATCAGAGAAAGAGTGCTTCTCCAGCACCGATTATGGTTTCGAGTGCTTTTGTTGGGGGTTGATCTTAGCTCCCCTGTTATGCAGAGCAGTGCCTGCCGCTGAGTTCTCTCCATGAGCTTGTTATAAGTCTTCTTTTCCATGGCCTGCCACCACACTAAGACTCCATACATCAGAGTTGGACGCACCACCGAGATGTAAATCCAGTGCATTAGAGCGGGTGAGAGGCCGCATGTGCTGCTAAGCATCTTCTTGGATGCATATAGCGCTATGGTGGCCTTTTTTACCCGCTCTAATACATTGGGCTTCCATGCCAGCTTGCTGTCTAATAAAATTCCGAGGTACTTGACTTGTGTTTTCGGGGTTAGCCTGGTTGAGTTCATTTTCGGGGGAACCCATAGCGGCACCTTGTATCTCTTGGTGAAGAGAATGAGGTCCGTCTTGACCGCGTTGATACTGAGTCCTACTTTCTTCGCCCACTCACATATCTCCCTGAGTGTTGATTCCATAATCGAGCTGAGGGTCGATGGGCAGACTCCCGTGATAATTATGCTTATGTCGTCGGCATAGGCTGTTATCTTTGGGGCCTTCCTATCGAATCTCTTGATCAGGTCGTCTACCACCAGATTCCACAGGAGAGGCGACGCCTTGCGGCGTGCCCCTGTGTGCTCCTTTCACCGTGGAGGCGGTGCCCCAATCGGATTGTACCCGCCTACAGCTTAGTAGATTTCTTATTCACAAACTGATGGCGGGGGGCGTGTTGGCCGCTTCTAGGCGGTCCATTATAGCGTCTGTGGTCACGTTGTTAAATGCTCCGGATATATCCACAAACACTCCTAGAGCATATTCTTTGTTATGCAGGGCTCTCTCAATGGTGGCTACTAACGAGTGTTGTGCCGTCTCCACTGAATTTCCTTTCGTGTAAGCGTGCTGGTTGGATGACAGCAGTCGTCCCACATCGTTTCTGATGTATATGTCCAACAGCTTTTCTAGCGTCTTGAGTAGGAATGAGGTGAGGCTAATCGGCCTGTAATCCTTGGGGCTCACATGGCTGCACTTGCCTGCTTTTGGCAGGAAGACAATCCTAGAGGTCCTCCATTGGATAGGG
>VNJT01006592.1:0-33334 GCA_008042655.1 Drosophila burlai | reverse complement strand
ATTTTATCAGCTTTATTTTTAATAAAAAATGCAAGCTTTGAGATCTTTTTGTTTTCAAATTATTTATAGAAAACAGTGCATTGCGAACGCCTCAAAAAATGGAAGTCGTTTTTGACTTCACCATGAAAAATGAGATATTCAGCGAAATGTCGCAATTAAATTGCAAGACAATATTTTTAAATCATAAAAAAATAATGTAGTTTTGCATTGATGGAAGTTATTTGAGTTATTTTAAGAATTTTATTTATTAAATAATATTTCTAAGAGATTTGTAACGCCTCATCGCGAACGCCTCAAAATTTCCATCGTACTTTTCGTGATGCTTTTTACTATTTAAGTAAATCAGAAAATTATAAATGTTGTCTCTTTTGACTCTTTGCAATCTCCCAGTGATGATAGAATGCAAAAGTCCAAGCATAATTCCTCTTCTTTTGAGATTTTTATCAAAGCACAACATGATCTTTTTTATGGTGTTTTTCATCAAAATGATGAAAAATCGAATTTGCGCGGGTATGCATTCGAATATTTCGAAATTTGTTTTATAATATGATATAGGATTTCAAATTTGATCAATTGGAACATTTCTTAATGTTACTATGTTAAAAATATAAATTTTAGAGCATATTTTCTGTTTTGGCTGCGGTAGACCTTTTTCTGGAAATACCCATATGTAGTTTGTAAGCATTCTTTCATCTTTCGATTTGCTATTTTGTGCGTATTTGTACTAATATTTTATAGCCTTCAGCGCAATTTTAGCATGATTTTATTTTTGAATCCTTTATCCTTTGAACTGAGCTTTAACGAAATTTATAAAATGACACATTTTACAAAATGTGGGCTTTCGGCGATTTCCCTTGTGTTCTATACTTTCAAGTGCAACAGAAACATGAATTACCTAATTATAAGGTAAATTCCTATGAGGTAAGGTCCTCATAGGAATAAAAAAATGGGGAACCTGTCGTGATGGATTCGTGATCAGTATTTCTCAATCTAATTTCAAAAAACATTTAAAACCTAACGTAACAAAGTTTAAAAATCCTCAGGGGTATTATTTTTGCTTCTTCTGAATATGTTTTTAAATTTAAATTAATTATATTAAAATCCTAGCCAACATTTTTTTAAAGGCTTGCAAACGGTTTGATTTCGATCTAAAATAAAAAGTGTACAAACACAAGCTAAGGGATTTGCGATATCGCTCACAAATCTGTAGTTTCCTAGGTAACTAAGCATTTAAGTGAACAATTTATTGGAGTAAATGAAACTTTTTGTAGACTTCATTTAGTAGTAAATATTTTAATTGTTTAAAGTTAAAACAATTAAGTTGGAGGAGTCCCAAATAAGTGTTTTTTTTTTGTTTCTTTGTTTTCATTTTGAGTGACAAAAATGATGTCCATTTGATTTTATCATTTTTTTTTAAAGAGAGACTTTGTTTAGTTCGTTTTCTCACTTGTTTTATATATTTTTTTGTTTCTTTATTTTACATTTTACATATTTATATCGCATTTCGTTTTTCACATTGGAAATACACAATTTGTATGCCCAAATTTACAATCTCTTATTGACTACATTTTTATCTCCTCGCGTGTGTGTTTGTTTTGCTTTCTCGGCTAGCTTGTGGCTTTCCTTTGCTTTGCTTTGCTCTCCTTTCATCCTACTTCTCCGCATCCGTTCCCTTCTTCTTCTTCGTTGACACGTGTTCCACATACAGTTACAATTACAATTTGCTTTGTCACGTTCTGGTTTCGATTGTGTTGTTGTATTCCACTCTCAAGTTGCTCTGTTCTGTTGTCGTCTCCTGTTTTTTTTTTGCCTTTTCTTTATTTGCTGTCTGCTGATGTTTCTCAATTTTTTTATTTTTTCTCTTGTAGTGTTTTCATTCGGTTTATTTTGTTTCCGCGTCTCGTTTATATCGCCTATTTATGCTTAAACTATAAATCATTAAATTACTTTAACACGTACTTAAGATTGGATTAGATTGTTACAGCTACCCGCCCATCGCCCGGAGCTTTCAGTTGATGTTTCAGTTGTCGCTGCCGCCAGCGTGTGTTTCTACGAGGAGTTCCACGCGCACCGCCTCGACTATCATCGGCTGGGGAGGGGGCCTGACCTGACCCTTCCACTTCAGTCCGCCACAGTCACCCGCAACCGTAGCCACAACACTAACCTGGAGGACATGCGTCCGCCCTTAATTTTCCGCTGCCTCTCTGCTGCTGCTGCCGTTGATATTGATGTGGTTGTGGTTGCTGTCGGGTAGCACCAGAAGGGGTAGCTCCACCTTGGCTGGGACTACCCGGTATTCTAGGTAACCTAAACGTGCATAATGAGCTTGCAGCTCCTGAAGCTGATGCAGCTGCGGCGGCAACTGTGGCAGCTGCGGCTGCGGCGGCTGTGGTTGTGGCTGCGGCTGGGGGCGACTGCCCGGATGCTGCAGACGACGTCGAAGCTGGCGTCACATCTCAGCTCATTGGGTCTGATATTGTGGCATTGCAGCACTGTACATCATTTGGGGGGCAAGTGAACCGTTCGCTGCTGCGGCCGCGGAAGCTGCGGCAGCCGTCACGCCGGGCACCACAGTTCCGGGCACGCCCCATGCAACATTCGGGGGCACCATGCGATAACCAGCAGCTGTGAAAAACAGGTAATTAAAAAGTTAAAGCAAAAGCTACACTTGAGGGGGGGGATTTTCTAGCAAGCTCAACACTTACGCACGCCTCCCGCTTGCTGAGCACTGGTGGTGTAGGCGTAGGGATAGTAGCTCTGCTGCATGTACTGCGCCTGCATCTGGGTTGTGGGATAGGCCTGCGCGAATAAGACGACAAAATATTCATCCATTCGGAAAGAATAATTACAAAAAATTAAAAAATCCTCACCGCTGGGGGATACCAGTAGCTCATGTGCTGGTAGCCATACGGATATTGCGCCGCTGTGGCGGCTGCGAGCTGGGGAGTCATCATTTGGCCGGGTATCGCCGCACCAGTGGCGGCTGCAATCTGTTGCTGCGTCATCATCTGACCGGGCATTCCCGCTCCAGCGGCGGCCGCTGCATTTGCCGCTGCCACAGCAGCCACATTGGCCGAGGCCACTGCCGCGGCATTGAGGTTACCCACCGAGTTGTCGCCGCCGTTCTCCTTGCCCCAGAAGCACTTGACCAGATTGCCGTGGACCTCGCTGTTGTGCGTGTGCTCGATGGCGCGGGCAGCTGCCTCCTTGGTAACAAACTTGATGAACGAGAAGCCCTTGTCCTTAAAAACGCGAACATCCTGGATGGGACCAAACTGGACGAAGTGCTTGTGCATCAGGTCGTCGCTGATGACGTTCGGCGGGAAGCCGCCGCAGTATACGGTCGTGTTGGTGGGGCTCGATTGATTGTACACCTCCTCGAATGTGTGTCGCTGCTGGTTTCCCTTTACGCCGGAACCATTGCCTCCGGGGCCACCGCCCATGCCGCCGCCCTGGCCACCGCCCTTGGACGGTTCGCGTGGCGGCGGCAGCTTGCGCGTGGACCAATTGGTGCGTATCGATCGCGACCCGATCCACTGGCCGTTCATCGCCTGGATGGCGTTCTCCGCCTCCGCCTTCTTAACAAACGACACAAAGGCATAGCCCTTGGATTTCATGGTGTGCGGATCGCGCACGATGCGGCAGTTGGAGATCTCGCCGAACGGGGCGAATGCTTCCCGCAGCGTCTCTGTCTCAATCTCGGGACTAAGGTCGCCCACGAATATGTGATGGTGCGAGCTGATGTCTGTTTTGGGCTGATTGCCGGGACTGGTGGCCCAGTTAACCTGTGAAAATTATAAATTTTTTAAAGATTTTAATTAATTAATGTGCGAAATGGAACTTCTCCCAACTCTCAAAAGACTCCAAAGCGTAAAAAAACATGATTCAGTACTGACGCATGATTATTGCACGTAAAGAATACATTTTAAATTAGTAAATTCCATTACAAGTTGCAGTTGAAAGCATTTTCGTATTGATTTATGTTACAAAATCTTGGATGTGTTCATCACTCACCTTGATTTCCTTCTCGAGGAAGAGGCGCTTGTTCATGGCGGTCAGGGCTGTGGTGGCTGCCTGATAGTTGGAATATTCGATAAAGGCGTACGGATCGTTGCCCGGTTCCCGGATTATTTTGCAACTCTTGACGGGGCCCATGGTGCCGAAGAGGGCGATAAGCAGGTCCTCGGATACGGAGCTGTCTAGATTGCCCACATAAAGGGTTTTCGGCTGTGATTCGTCCATGGCTGTCTGGATGTCTGGGGGGGATCTACACTAGGTTCTTGCACACTCTGCTGCACGTTCTATAATCTAGGACCCGGGGCAGTTAGACTGACGGCCACATTAATCGGAAGGAGTGTGTGGTATGAAAAGAAACACTCGTAACTTGTTGGGTGGTTCCTATCTAGTTGATTATAACTTGCATGTACAAAATGGTCTTAAATACGTTGTTGATTGCGGGCTAAAGAGTGCGCTAGGTGCTAACAGAGCACTGGTCTACACAATTTTCGAATCTTTCTTGATTCTCTTTAACTACGAAACTCACTCTCGACTTGGCTGGGATTTTGTATTTTTGGAATATACAATTTATATATCTGAGGTTCGTCGTTTATATTGCTTTTGCTTTCGATCCTAATCTGGCGCCTAATTAAAAATTTTGTTAATGATCTATGTGTATGTGTGTATATCTGTATAAATATATATCTGTCCTAACTAATCGCTAATGGAGTGTTTTGGAATATACGATTTGTCGCACAATCTATGCTCATATGGATATAACTCCGTTTTCCTTCGGGGGGGCTGGATCTGGATCTGGGGATTCCCTGGGTGCCTTTGGGGTACTTGGTACTGCTCGTCGATCCCTCGATTTATCTCTTTATAATTAAGTTTGTCCGTTCAATATACAGGATTGTATAAATGTATTTTGAAATACTTTAGTTGCTACGGGTCCAATATCTCTGCTTTTGTTGTTGTACAAAAATTAGTTGGCTATATAAGAGTTCGCAGGTTAACTTTTATTAGTTATTGCAGTTTTTGGGTTTCGAAGCTGATCCCTGGGAATCACTGCTGCAAGAAAAACAAGAAAAGTAAAAACAAATGGATTGTAAACAAATTGTTTGGTATTTCGATATAAATAATAAAGATTGCCGCGTTATTCTTTTAATTATTGCAAACCCCAGAGAGGGTTTTGAATAAAATATCGCTTTACCGATTTTCGGTTGTAATACTTCCGTTAATAAGCGACAACCCTGTTCAAAATTTTGGTTTATTATTGGAGGGCTTGTTATATCCGGGATAGTGGGACAAGGTCTAACAGCACATGATCGGTGGGGGGGCTTTAGCTAGGCAAATGATATGGATATAAATGAAGCTCGCCCCCAACCCTGCGCTACCTCTACCGCTCCCGCTTTCCCTGCCCGCTCCCCCTTCCCAGCGGGGAACAAAGAGCCACACCGAAGGCGGCAAAGCAGTGCAGGGACACGCACACACGTGCGCACGCTCCCTCACACGCACACACTTACGCGTGCAGAGAGTAAGAGAGGGCGAGAGAGAGAGGCTGGCCGCTTTTATAACAAAGCGAATCGCCAACAATTGACAAAAGCCATTCATTCCCAACGAATTTGCGGGTCTGGCAAAATGATTTAGTTTATAATTATTAATGACCCGTATTCTGCGGTGCACTTTACCCGAATTCTAAGCGGAACAGCGCACACTCACGCATACACGAAAATAGGGCGAACGACAAAACGAAAATCAACCAGAAGATGAATGACCGTCGATAACATGGAGAAAGAGGAGGGAAATTTGCAAAACCGGCGGACGCACGGTTGCATTAGATTTTTTCCACCTCCGTCGATTGCGTTCTAATTCTTAATTCGTCTTACGGCAAAATCAAATTTCGATTGCATGACACTAAACTTGATTTTGATTATTTCTGTGGCGGCGGCGGCGCTAGAAAATGTCAGTCAAAGTCACAGAACAGAGCAGAATAGAAGAGACGGCGAAAAGGGAACGGGAAACGGGGGATGGCGGGGTGGTTTTTGTTGCTCATTTGCTGCTGCTTATTTTCTTCGTCTCTTTTCGCACACACTCACTCACTCACACAGGCGCACGCACATACACACACGGACACAGACAGCGCGTCTTGCGCTGGTCTTTTTGTTTGCGTTTTGCTCACATGAGTCGCCACTTTTCTTCGCTTTTTTCAGTTTTGGTTATTGAGCATTTAAAACTAATGCCAATACTAACACCAATGCAATTTAAATGTGGGACTTTTCATTGCCGTTTCAGCTTGCCGCTTCCATCCATCCCGTATATATATGTATGTATGTATGTATCTCGTTCGGTTTTGTGCTGCCATCTTTTTATGCCGCTCCCCTCACCCTTCCCCGCCACACCCCCGCACGCCCTCGCCCCAGACGCGATGCCGAAAACTGGCATTAACATTAAGCGCGGCTAAGTAAAATATTCCTGCCGAATGATCGTCGCTGCCCAGAATTCATAATTTAGCAGCCGAAATCAGCACTTTCTATATTCGACATTTTATGCGCTCGCTCTCTGTGACGTGGCTGCGGTTGTAAATTTACCGCATTTTACATGCGCTGCACTCGTTTTGCACACTTCACTTTCCGGCCAGGATTAGCCGCTACCGGTTTCTATTAAATTTGCACAACTTTCGTTGGGTGCACTGGTTAAAAATGTTCGATAAACACGTCGCTAAAATTTTACCTTCGTCGTCTAAAAATGCTAATTAATCTTTGTGTTAGCGTTGTATATCGATATTTTTGTCTAAAGATGATATATTTATATCACGATTTGCCCAAATATCGAAGTTGCGATATTTTTATTTGATATTTTTCGATATTTTTTGTCAAGACAAAATTGTAAAGCATTTTTGTGACACCAACGATTTATTTTATTACAAATTATATATTTCCTTAATTTATAACAGTTTCGGGTGACACCACTTACCTGATCTTTTAATTTTCATAAAATTTTCAGTTAGACCGGATTTGTCTGCCATTAAAGACTACGATATTTTTCACAAATTAAGCGTAATTGTATTTTTAACAAAATATCTGTGATTTCATTGTTGACATGATCGCGAAACAGATATGGACGCTCTTTTGGAGCGTTAGAAAATAAATTAAGGTTTAAATTATTTTATTTTTATCTTATCTTATTTTATCTTCTGTTCTCTACTTTTCCTCTATTTAATACTTCTCTTCTGTTTTTTTACTTTTCCTTTATTTTACTTCTCTCTACCTCACCGTGCACTCTCTTTTGCATTTCCTTGCCGTGCTTGGCATCATAGATATCCTTACCCCGGATAATAACAACGTAGGCCGGCAGATAAATAGCAGATTAAGGGTATGACAAAATGTCAAAATAAACAACAACAACAACGGTGTAGAATGTCCTGTGGAAAATAAAAAAAAAAATTACTCATAAAAAATATCAATTAAGTGATATATTATTTATTAATATTTTTTGTTTTAATAAAAACATATCAGCGATATGCGAGCTATATAGTCATCGATATATCTATATGCATTCGGTTAAAAAATAATATAAATAATATTTATTTATATGTATATATTTATTTTATTTTATATGTTTAGAAATTATTCGTTGGACTAAACCCTTGATTCTGTATGCATTGAGGGAAAATTCAAAAGTTTTTATAGTAGAAAAGGTTAATATATTTTCACGGTGGACAATAGAGCTGGAAATAAAATCGATTTCTTTGTCGATTTTTTAATTATGCGATACATCGATATAAATGTTCATAATAGGAAAATTGGCAGAAATAAGTAAAAAGTTTGGTTTATTATATTTATTTCAGTTCTTAAATGCGTTTCGTCAAATTTTGTTGCAATAGAAAACACGTTAATCTTCTGGTGATTCTTTTTAGATTAATAATTGTGGAGAGAGAGCTGGATAAATTGTGCCAGTTGCATCATGACGAGATCTGCAAAATCTGCCAGACTTACTTTAAATGTAATTTTTCGTTCCGAAAATATTGTTTTTGCCTCTACCAAATTAATTTGAAGAACTGTATTTACTCATATTACCCCTGTACTCGTCCTTCGCGCACTATTTTCCATGGCGGGATTCAAATGTACTTTGAAATATGAACAGAGCGAGAGGAAAACAGTCGAGAACAGCAGATTTAGTAAAATTTGTTGGTGTTTTCTCTCACTGGTTATTTTAATTTATGCTTCATTATCACTTTTTTTTTAACTTAGGCATGAAGAAAGTGAGCGGGAAAAATAATTCAAAAGTTTTTTGGGGTTATCGACTGTTATCGATTTAATTTATTTAGTAACATATAGTCTTAAATACAAAATACAAAAAATACCAAAAGAGGTGAAAGGTTGCCTCGCTAAAGTGCAGTTTTTCACCACACATCCCTACTTTGGCGCGAATATTTTAAAATGCTGATAGGCCGACTACCGATAGTTACAGTTGTGTGAAAAGTATTCTGATAAAACTATTTCTTTCAAGGCCAATTAGAAGGAAAAGCACTATTCTTTGACTTAAATAAATAAATGAATTACTGTAATAAATATTATAGTATTAACGTAAAAGATATTCTTAAAGAAGAAATATAGTCTTTCAGAAAAGGGATTCGTAAATATGTTTCTGTTTTTCCACAAGCCACATATTTTCAGGGCATATTTATTAAGAATTATAGTTTAGAGTTTGAAGTGGAAGATCGGCATTAGACTGTTATTTCCAATAAGATCCCGGTGGGCGATTTTTCAGAGATGGATGGATTCTTGAATTTGTGGAATTTGGCCCTATTCTCAGCGAGGACCTATGAACACTAGGAAAGTTCATTTCTTTTCTTTATTCGTCTTTCTTTTTCTTCTTTTCTTATCTATCTCACAGGTAAAGTGGATTAGGCCCTGGGGAACCACTTTAAAACAAACGCACCATGATTTCAACCTCCTGAGTGGTGTGGAATCGAAATCCCTGCTTCTTCTTCGTTACTATTATTAACTATCGATATTTTAACATATATCGATACCGTGTCGGTGGTGTCTACGTCACGTCGGTTCGGCAATGTTTTAATTACCCGCAACTGCGAACTCGATTGAAACCCAGAATGCTGTGAGTACCGCTCAACTATCCCGTCCAAATATCCTCCGAGCCCGTCTAAAGTGCTTACGTCCGCGGCCCCGCCCCTCCCCTCTTCTATCGTTTCAGCCCTCAATTGCATAACAGCACTTGCGCATGAGTGTGTGTGTGTGTGGGGCACGCTTGAGACCGAAACACACCACACCACGCAGCAGCAGTAGCAGCGCGGCGAAAGGCGACAGCAAGAACGAAAGATACCGCAATTTCGATTATTGCTGCATTTAACGAGGATAGCCAGGCTGAATCGAAGGATTGGATTGGATTTAAGTAAAAGTTGACCACATCCAGGGCTCGATAAATCGCCAGCATGCAGCACTGCTGACTATCGATAGGCGCTCACACTGCCACCACCAGCAACAACAACAGTATTCCCCGAACAACTTTACATAACTACAAACCTATATCGCAGTCACATTCGTACGTTTCGTGATATGGCCGTGTTCCTGATCAACGTCTGCAAGTACAATGGCTGCGGCATTACATTTCCAAGCTTGGGCGATCTAATATCTCACATCGAGGACACCCACATAGGTACGCAGACTGCAGTTTCCTAATCATTTTCCCGTCGCGTGATGTCGGTCGGTCGGTGTGTTTTGTTTATTCTATTTATTTACCCTGATACACATATGTATATGGCGGCATAAATAACCGAGCTAATGGTGTATGCGTGTGTCTGAAAGTGTGCGTGCGTGAGTGGCTTCGTGGTGAATTGAATGTTGTTTTTATTGGATGAATTGCAGTTTGCACGGCCGCAGTGCGGCTAGAACAGAACAGTTGTTGTTGCTCATTAATGGCAATTCGAATGGCTTCTAAAAATCGATGCAGCAGCATTCTCAATAGGCGGGCGTCGGGCAGCGCCTACCTGTGCTTGCGCACATACACACGCACACCGAGCTCACTACACACGCCCAACTTCCAAGCGCGTACAGCATTCGATTCGACGATCTGTCCGCTGGAAGGTGCAGGTGCGAGCGAGAAGGCGGTATAAGCAAAACAAAGCGAGCAAAAAGCCGGTGATCCATTCAATGTTGCCTGTATGTGTGTATGAGTGAGGCCAACACAGCATCTTGTTGTTGTACTATGGAACCGGCGAGTTGAGCGCCCTTTTTTTGACCTGTCCGCATGGCTTGGCTTGGGTTTTAGTTTTCGCGTTTGCGAGACAGGTGTACACGTATCCGATAGGTAGATAGGTGTCCGTATCCGGTAACCGGAGCTGGAGCTGGAGACGCGCTCTAGTTTGTACGACTGCCTCACCCCCTCTCATAATCAATATTATTTCTATTTAAATCCCTATCCACGTGACTTTGAGGCTCTCCCCAATTAATCATTTCGAGTGTTAGCATGAGTGTGAGGTGGACTTTTACCGGGTGAAATAAACAATTTCTAATTTCAGCACCTGGGGTTTCCAGGGTGGTAAAATCAATAAATTTAAGCCCAGTGTTCCCACATTCCAGAAAGGGGGTTGGGGCTTGGGGTGGTTTAACGGTTAACGGGGCTTTATGTTCAGCCTGAGCAGTGCGTCTCTGTACATCTCTCTCTCTCTCTCGCTTGCTCCCGTTCTAACGCATGGCGAGAGGGTGAGACAGGCGAGTGTAGGGGTGGCTCAGCTGACTCGGTTACAGTTACGTTGGCAGCTGTTTTGTTGTTGCCGCACTGCTGCGTGATAACGGTCATCTCACAGACACACACGCACACACACACCATCGCAGCAATGGCGGCTGCCCGGGCAGGCTTGCCTTCTCCCCTGCGCCACCCCCATTTTGTGCAGGAGCTGTGGCATTACATAAAGCCGAAGCGAAGCTCGAGCATACGCCCACATGGCAACTGTGCTGAGTGCCACCCCCAAAAAAGGCACCCATAACGAGCTGGGAACCCCCACAACCCGCATCCGTATGCGTGTAGCCATATCCGTAACCATTACGTGAGCGAGCTACTGCCCATCATTTCATTATCTCGAAGGACACTCGATGCGTGGGCCGGGCTCTAAATGGATATGGCTGGGATGTAACGTCTCCTTATCATTCCGCCGCTCTGGGCGTTGTCTTCGTTACGTTTCGGTTGTCATGGCAACTCGAAACAAAAAAAAAATATGCGGGCAAGACCTTCAGGTTTGTCCTTTTCACAGTTGCCAGGCACCTGTTGTGTGTCCCGAATTTGCCAGTGTGTGTGTGCCAGTTATGTATGTAGGTGTGTACGGGGCACGCGTGTCTCCAATGCACTTGCGTTGCGATATAACGAAGTTAACCCATTAATTTAGAATGGCTTAAAAACGGGATATGAAATGAACTCAGACTTCCTTCGAGGTATTTTCGATACACTTCATGAGGAATATTAATTAATATTAAAACATAATTACTGCAAGGGTATTTAAACTTCGGCTTGCCGAAGTTAGCTTCCTTTCTTGTTCTACATGATAAAGCTTAAAATTCCGGGAATTTGTCTATCGCTTGTTTTATTGCAATTATTATTTTAAATGTGACTTTCCTTGTTAGAACAATATAAATGTTATCTAAATACAATGAATAAGATCAAAGTTCCATTAAAATCGAAATCGTTCAATTTGGACTGTAAGGGTTAACACGAGACTAGGTTTCCTTGCACTGCACTTGCAATGTCAACATAAATTTACAGCAGTCAACGACTTGTTATTTATCAAATTTCAAATATGGAATGCTAATGCAGCTATTGGAAAGTTTTTGCAACAGCTGCCGGTAAAAAATGAAATAAAAACAAACCGAAACCGCATGTTCAGGCGAAAGACAAGTGTTATCTCTTTGAGTTCTGCAACAAGTGCACATGAGTCACAAGTGCGAAAAAGAGAGAGGTATTTGCGTTTATTTTGTTTTTAAAATACTAAAACCGTATGATATACGCTCAGCAGGCAGGCAGGCACCGACACCGAAGTGTGTGTTTTCAGTGTATATATGTGCTAGTTGCTGTTTGTTTAAAAGTTGTTTGTAAAATACTCGATTTGATAAACACACAAACACTGAGACAAGCGGCAAGTGTCACCTACAGAGGCAGAGAGAGAGAGAGAGAGCGAGACATCTCGGGTTATCACCAACAAAATAATAACAATAATTTGAAGGCGGAGCTGAGAATAAAAAATATAAAAATTGCCAGAATTGAGTGAACTGATTTGACCGTTAACAAATGGCGTTGTGCTCTCAAGTAAATGTCGATTTCATCAGCCGAAAAGAATGTGTGCTGCTGCGACTTACAACTGCAAATATTCAAGGCAAATAAATGCACACTTGTTCACTAGAAGTACGTGGAAATATTACGCACATAATACTCCGGGCAGCACTACGCACTCATAACTCGTACATACATGTGCATGCATGTCCGTATGTGTCATCATCAATCGATTGGTGGGCACGTAGACATTGCCGCCACCGCAATCATTGCCGCAAATGTTTTTAATCGCATTTCGCCCCTGATAAGCAGCAGCACACAATATTGTGTGCCAAAAGGAGCAGCGGGCTAAATGAAAGCATATGTTTGGCATAATAACCAATTTGCGGCATATGTTTTTTATTTGCACATCAATGCCAATGCCAGTTACGAATCGTATCATATAGAAGCAATTAAAGTGCAACGTTATCGTCTGCGTGGAGCTGTGTGGTTCCCTAAAATGCAGGCTTTTCCCAGATGTTAAACCCCGAGTGTTCGAAGGATCAGCAGCAAAACCTACTTAATAAGAAAGTTAACTACTAACCTTATTAAAAATGTAACGTTTCTGTAAAGCGAATCATGATATTACTCATCCAAAAGTTGAGTTACTTTACCCTCAGATTACAAAGCCGCCTTGTGTTTGCTTGTTTTACTTTTAATTATAGTCTTGTGATAGACTCCTCTCCTATTTGAGTTTAGAAATAAACTTACGCTCTTCAGCTTGCTACAAATTACTAGTGGAAGCATCAATTTGAAAGATCCGCTGATCGATCGTTTAGCAGCCGCCCGTTAACTGGTTAACTGCAATCGGGTGACATTCAAGACCGTCCCAGCGGCCGCCGCCATAGGGTGCTCCGTGTCGCTGATGTTGATGATGATGAATGGTCGGCTGACACAGTTACGCACCAAAATGATTTAATTGAGAAATAAAGCGTGCGCCGCGCTCGCTGTCTGCTTATGGAGGTTAGGTTGCTCGCATGGATTCTCAGAGTAAATAGAGACGCAGAAAAGGGGAGCACCTGTTATTATGCTTGCTTTGGCGATAAGATAGTGTCAGCACAGAGTGCCATGTGCTCCTGCCATGACGAGTATTCCCCCGCAAAACCCTCGAAAAGCCCAGGGAAAATGCGTCAGCAGGCGCACTAAATTCACCGCCATATAATATCCCCTACGTGCACTCTCGCTTATTTACTTATTTCGACATTTTAATAATAAATTGCCCGGGCTGTGGGTCGCTGTCTCTGGTCTGGTCTGGCCTGGTATTCTCCTCCGAATGTCTCTGAACTTGTTTCGGAGCAAACACAGCTTGGCTGTGCAGGTTTTCTGGTTGCCCGCATTCAGGTTCGGATTCTTGGTGTCCTATGCAAAAGGGAATTTTTAATTAGTCAGTCAATCTCGTTTCGTTCTCTTTCTAGACTGGGGTCGTCCCGCAATTGAATCCAGTTTCGTTTGGGAATTATTACAAATGAGTGATTTGGAATTTTTTGGATGTGGATTTGAATGTCATTTGCAATGAGGGGAATAATAATTATCTTCTTCGACTGTTATTACTTTTAATTATGTCCATAAATTGACAGGCAATATTTAAAATGATGCTAAAAATGTTTAGATTGTTTTCTAAGCTTTGAATTGTTATTATTATTTAATTTATTAAAAATCATTCGATAACTAACCTCTCTTGTCGTATTTTTTTAGACTATGATCCAAAGGTGGTTGAACAGAAGGAGCAGGCACAGCCTGCCTGCCTGCCCTTAAGTTATGTCCTGCGCTTTATCACCGAGGAGAACCGTAAGGAGGCGGCTGCGGCGGGCAACTATCTAGCCAGCAACAACAGTAATAACGCCCCACCGACAACAAACAGCGGCTCCAACAATGCCGGCCATGGAACCGGCAATAATGTGGAGCTTAAGCGTAAGCTGGCCATTAAGCACCACAGCTACAGCATGTCCTCGTCCAACCGCAGCACAACGCCAACAGGTATGCTGCTCTGATCAATTAAATATTGATTAGCAAGTAACCCAACACTTGGATTTACTCTTGTTCTTTGCAGGCAGTGAAATGGATGAGGATGAAATGGTGGTCACAGAGTCAGAGGATAGCAACGACTCGTGGACCACCGAAGAGTTCAGCTCTGAGTTCATCATGCGCTATGGCAGCAGGTATTATTATAGCTTTTAGTTACTATAGTTTCGTTCCATTGCTTATTTGCTTCACCTTTCTTGCAACAGGCATTCCGGTGGCGGAAGCAACGGCACGCCTGGCAATGAGAAACCCTTCGCCTGCCCTGTTCCTGGATGCAAGAAGCGTTATAAGAACGTCAATGGCATCAAGTATCATTCAAAGAATGGCCACAAAAAGGATGGAAGGTAACGCGAATCATTGCGTAGATTTTTAGCTACATTTTTGAAACAGAAAGTTTACTAATATCTCGAATATATCCACAGAGTGCGCAAGGGTTACAAGTGTCACTGCGGCAAGAGCTACAAGACGGCCCAGGGTCTGAAGAATCACGCTCTGCACACGCACAACTCACAGCCGGAGAGTGTGCTGAATGCCCAGCTAATGGCCACGGCTTTGGAAACGGCAGCAGCCGCTGCAACTGCCACTGTAGTAGGTGGCAGCCACAGCCACAGCAACACCAGCAACAACAACTCCAATCCCCCGCCGCCCGTCATCCAGCGCAGCAACTCGCCCTCGCAATCGCTGGGCTCGCTAAGCCCCTCAAGCATCAGCAACATGTCGAGCAGTGCCAGCAGCTGCCATGGCGGCAGTAGCAGCCTCTCCAACAACAACAACAACAACGTGAACAACGTGAACAGCAGCAGCACCACCAGCAGCAACACAGCAGCAGCAGCCGTTTTGACGACGGGCAATGGCAATGTGCTACAGCAGCTCAGCGCCGGGAATGTGGTCACTCTGACCAATATTCCCACCCAACAACAGCAGCAGCAGCAGCAACACCAACAGCAGCTCCAACAGAACGGCAGCACTGCAACAGGTAACAGCAACAACAATTTAATGCGCAGCACACTCGGTTTAGTATCCATTAAAGCCAACAACAACAACAACAACAACAACAATCACAATAATGGCAACAACAACACGCCGACTGCCAAGTCGGTTAGCAATCTAATGGCAGCCAATGCAACGGCCAGCAAGATACTCAAGCTGGCCACCAATGTGGCCAACGGTGGCTCCACAGCATTGGACATTGTGCAGCAGCAGCAACAATTGCAGCAGCAGCAGCAGCACAACAGCAGCAACAAGATAACCAATGGCCAAACCATTCTCAACGGCAACAAACCGCTGCCCAATCTGGTAAACTTGGGCATTCTTACCCCAGCCACCTCGCCCACCAAAAATACACAGACGCTGACCTTTACCACCACCACCACCAATGGAAACAGCACGCAGCAGCAGGCGCTGGTGGCCTCATTGGCCAAGAAGACCAACATTTTACTGCTGCAGGAGCCCACAACTCCGAGCCAGTTGCTGCAGCAGGCACAGCACCAGCAACAGCAGCAACAGCAGCAACAGCAGCAGCAGCATCAACAGGCACAGCAGCAACAACAGCACCATGTGCTGCCCATCAGTCCGACGAGCAGCATCAGCGGCAACAGCAGCAAAAGCAGTTCGCCAACGCCCCAGCAACAGCAGCAACAGCAACAGCAGCAACAGCAACAGCTGCTGTTGAAGAAGGGCAAGCAGCTGGTGGAACTTGTGGAGCCCATGGACACGGAGACGGATGGGCAGATGAGCGATGGCATTTCGGAGAGCGTGGCGGCGGCAATAGCCAGCATAACGGAGAGTAAAGAGGAAATCGGAGTGGCAGCAGTAGCAGCAGCAGGAGCAACAGTAACCGTAGCTGGCATTGAAGTTGTAGGCGCGGGCGCCATTAACGAAGAGACGTAGCCTATACTCAAGCAGCTATTGATGCACCGCTGCAAGCTGACAGCTGGACAGGAGTCACCCCAGCCCAAGCCGCATTAGGGAAGGGGGATGCAAAATCTTAAAGGGAAGCGGGCGCCACACACACTCACTCACCAAAAAAGAACCATTTTTGGGAAAGATTTCCGTAGACTGTTTACTTGCTTAGAGACCCAGGAACTTAAGTTGTGTTTTAATTTTAGTCCCCAAACCTAAACTAGACTTCACACTTCACAAACATAAGCAAATCGCATCGATTGTGCGTGAAATATGTAAAATTTGTAATAATTTAACGAGAGAATTAATCACTATAATTTATGTATGTATGACGTATCATCATCATCATGCTTGTATTACGCTATTTACAACGGCTGATCTCCTCTTAATTTAATTAGACTACGAAAAACGATCAACAATTGTAATAAAAATATGCAGCAAAATATGCAGCACACTTTAAATTCATTTCCAAGCGATCACTTTTATTATTATTATTAGCAACTAGCAATTACAACTTGATTAATCTCAGCTCTCCGGCTCGTATTTGTATTCAACTAAACAACAACCAAGTATTATTTATGTTCTAAGCTTTAGTAAATTTAATTAAATTGTACGATTATTCTTACGATAATGTAGAGATACAGAGACACAGCCACTCGCACCTACACTGGGTCAGCTCATTAAGTTAAGACAACGACGACGACGACGACAGTGCAATATATATATATTTTTTCCCCCCCAATTTATGGCTTAGTTTTCCACAATTTATATAATCTTTCTCTCGGGTTTTTCGTTTTGTTTTCATTTTGATTTTATGTTTTTTCGTTACTTCTTTTCCTTTTCTCTCTCTACCTATTGCAGAAACCTCTTACTCCTGCTCACAGAACAGCAACCTCAGCAGCAGCAGCAACGCAAACAGCAATCACAGCAGCAGCGATTCCAGCACCAAGCCAGCAACCTTTACTGTTCTCTCAGCCGCCGCCAAGAGGTCTTCAGCAACGCCGCCTGCCAAGCCATCGCCACCAGCAGCAGCAGCAGCAGCAGCCAGTAGCATCACCACCACGACGCCCATGCAGATCTCACCTACCTTCATTGAGCACAAGTATTCGGCGCTGGCCATCAAGGAGAAGTTCTTTTCGAACCTGCGAGCCGCCAAATCGAGTCCATCGGGCGTCGATTGCAGTCCATCGGATGTGAGCATTTCTGGAGGAGTTGGCAGCAGCGGGGGTGGCGCTGGCGCTGGCTTGCGGGCCGTTGCTGTGGGCCAAATGTGTGCGCTGCAGAACGAACACATACACCACAATCTCTACAAGAAAACGATCAACTGATCCGAGAAGAGATGCTGGCGGAGGTGAGATCAGAAATGAGATGATGAGCAGATCGCTGGGCGCGTCGCTGAAGGCATATAAAAAGAGAGTTGGCTGTGATGAAGTAGTAACTAAAACTGACTAACAAACCGGACGAGAGGCGGAGCAAGAGGATTCGCTAATAAGGCAGATGGGGAAAAGGATGCAGAAGCAGAAGGACGGAGGGAAGAGGAGCTATGAAATATTTAGAGAGAAGTTTTCCAAAACAAAAAACAAACAAGAAGCAAGAATTTCCATTGGCTTCCAAAATGAATGCAAAATAAACATAATAATAATAATAAAAATAATTCAATAATATTTATAATACAACAAAAAAGCTAAAAACAAATTCCATGCATTTCGCAACAATTAAACAAAAATCACACAAAATCAACACAAACACAATACCCAAACCTAATCTCAACAATAATAAGCTGGAAATTCTTCAAAACCATTACGTTTATTGTACATATACATTGGCCAGAATAGAGAAGCTTCTCTGTAACAGCTTTAGATAATTCTATAATTATAAAACAAACAAACAAACAAAAAAACTCTAACAAACGAAAACTATACAAAAAAATCGATATAAAAAAAAAAAAATAAGAAATACGGAAATTGTAGTAAATATATATATCTGAAGCTTGCTCTTCAACTAGTCATTATTGTAGTTAAATTAAATTTATGATTTTCACACGCGAGGGTGGGGAATCCCCTTCTATATTTGTTATAACTTGGCAAACTTTCCCCTTGTACAATTTCAGTGAAATTAAAGATCAACCAACCAGTTGGTTGGAATCACTTTTTAAAATTCAAAAGTCATCAATTATTCAACAGTGGATAAAAAACAGTATGAAAGAGAACTCTAATCGGTGTAGCAAAATTGTAAATTGTAAACTTGAATTGAAGCTTGAAGATGAGATTCCGAAATTTATAAATTGAATGTCGAATATTTCAAAAAAAACGAAACGAAACTCTAGTTAGTTGAAAATTTTTGCCCGCAGTCGAAGCTCTGAACTAAAGCTGAAGCTGCGTTTCGGCGCTTAGGAGCCACCACCAATAACTCTACAGTAGTTATAGTATTATAATTATAAATTTATTATATATTATTTATATATATATTATATATGTACATCTGTGTCTGTAGCTGTGTGAGTGTGTGTCCAAGTGCATGGATATTGTAATTGTAATTGCTTAGAATTTTAATGTTTTTCAAAACGTCCCTAAATGTAAAATGTCTCCCCAAGAAATACAAAATATACGATAAATGATATATACATATATTTGTGCATAACCCCGATGATTGTATTTCCTTGCATGCCTCTCTCATAATCGTCGCCGTATCGGGTTCCTTAAGCATTCGAAAAACAACAAATTACATTTTTAACGTACGATATAATATATTTACATCAAGTATACATACATACATAAAACATACATCAATTTAGTCAGCCGCCAAAACAAAATAAAAAATATAAAAGAAGATGAGAACTTTTCACAGAGCGCATTTCGCAGACGCCCAGCGTCTTAAAAATTAATCACACAACTAAACAAAAAATATAACTAAATAATTAATCCCTAAATAGATTATAGATACACACACACCTACATAGATACCGATGCCTACTTATATGTACATCTAAATACAATATCTTTAAGACCTCACGCTTAAGCGACTCCCCCACAAGGGATCGCCCTAGTTTAAACAAAACAACTTTTATATAGACGGAAACGAAAGCCACTAGACACGTCCTCGGTTCACCGAAGCTCACCCCGGAAGCTCCGTCTCCCATTCAGACTTTCAACACGGATAATGAACTCAAAAGAAAAAACCCCTCTAATGAAAACAATAAATTGAGTATGTCATCTTATATAAGACTGCTGTTATGTTCGTAAATATATTTAATATATGTATGTAAATTTAACGAAAAACAAAACAAAACAAACACAAACCCGGAAAAAGAATTAATAAACTGAAATAACTTTTTAAATACAATAAAAAAAAAATATATAAAAATAAAATGCAGAAAAATAATAAAAAGTAAATGAATAGTTCATTTATTCATCTTTACCTACCTACATACACTACTATGTACTATATAATGTATTGTAATTGTAATTTACTAAAATCGTAATTATAGTAGAGAATTAACTAAAGTTTAAACATTACCCATCATCATCATCATCAACATCCTCTACATCAAATCAACTAATCCTTCACACACAGCTCGAAAGGGATTTGCGACTCATCCCCACACACACAAAAAAACAAAACACATCAACAACAAAGTAAAAAACAAACAACAAATGTAGTAAAATATTCTCTTTTTGCTTTATGTGATCTATTACATACTACATATACATACATATGTATAATAAAAATGTCCTTCAAAAACCAACTTAATTAAAGGAAATTTCATTTATCTGGCGCTGGGAAGGAGTTATAAATATTCTTCAAAATACTACTGTCCAAGCAGAAGATTTGTTATGGATATTGTAAGAGACACAACGATAACTGCACTAAGACTTTAAAAAATAAAGCTCATGCCGATTACGACGGTTTTTGTTTTAAGGAGGTCTTCTACTTACGATTTTTTTTAATTCAATTTTTTTTTATTATTAAAATATAGATGATCTGAGGAATACGCCATATAAAGGTTTTGTAAAATTCGCATTCCTTCATGGGTAAACGAAGCCCGAAAGATAGCCACCTCCATACGTTTCGACGCTTTTTCCTATCTTTAAACGCGTTTTCCCGAAAATCACCTTTTTTAAACTTTCTGGTATCACTTCTACCAGTAATTTTCCTCGAATCGAAGCAATTTTTTCCCCACTTCTTTATCAAACAATTCTCTATGCTTCTCCGAGTACAATTTTTTTTTAATTTTTTGTTTAATTTTTACACCCTTTAACAGGTGAAAAAACATGGTTGAAAATACAACTTTTTACAAAAGAATTTATATGAAAAACAATTTTTAATTACAAAAAAAAAATCATACTCGGAGAAGCATAGCCAACGTAAAACTGAATATAAATAAAATACATTTTTCTCAATTCAGGTTGAAGGGTAGTTATGATACCAGAAAAATGACTCTTAAAATGTTGATGACCCCACTTTGACCCCATATAAACAAAGAATGATAAGATATACACACTTTAAATTTTCAATAGTGTTAAGTTTAAAGATGTACAAAAGTAATAAACAAAAAATTATCTCATTATCTTGTACAGTTTTCTCACAATTAATTTCTGAAAATATGCCTAAATTTCGGCCTCGTAAGTAGAACCCCTGCTTAAAAGTTTCCCAGGGAGAAAGGCTTCGACCTAGGATTGCAAATTAAAATTATTCAAAACTCTAAAGACATCAATAAATAGTTTTATTCTTTGCATCTTTTTTTTTTTTGATTATATTATAAATATAAAATAGGAATGTTGCGACTACTTTCTCATCTCCAACGCGGAGATATAGTTGCATACTTTGCCCAGCATTGTACGATCGTTGACCACGCCCTCCTTCTTCTGCAGTTCGTAGAGACTGTGCACGTCCCGCTGCTCGAAGGCGTAATCAATGGCCTCGTTAAGAAAGCTATGGAAAATATATGTGTGATTACTTTGTGCAATTTTGTTTCTTTCTACGTTTTATTTTACTTACTTTCCCCGAATAAACCAGTGCACCTTTCGGTTGTCCCGACACCTTGGGATATATTTAAGAGCCTCACTTGTATTGTTCTGCTTTAAGCAGACCTCCACAAAGGGATCGTAGCCAATGGGACTCTTCTTGCTCTTGGCCAGCTTCTCCAGTTCCTCCCACTTGTGGTGCTCGGATAGGGTGAGGATTCTCAACCACCAAAAGCGACGCTCGGGCACCTTAAAGTCGGTCCTGATGCGCTCCGCTTCTTTCAACTCGCCGATCTGCAGCAATCCCAGGATGGTGTCATGAACGGACAATCCGTTCAAGCTGGCATTGTATTTGGTGCTCAACGTTTTCTGGAGTTTTAGCAATCGACTGGTATCGGCACAAAGCTCCGCTTCCAATGTGCATCGTCCCGCGGCATAGGCATTGCCAATCAGAGAGAGATTCGACTCTAGCCCCTCACTCTCGATGGCATTCTGAAAATGATACTCGGCAATGGATTTCTGATCGTCTTCGGTGTTATAGATGCCATAGAGACCGGCTCTATTCGATTCCCGCATGATCTTCTTGTACATATTTAAGGCCAGTGGATGATCCCTTATGGTCATCTGCAAAAGTAGGAAAATAATTTGTATAAATCAATCTTTGGATACTTGAAAATATCTATTCTTACATGCAAATTGGACAACATCATGTGCAACTTCATTTCCAATAGCACCCGCGTAATGAGCTCTGTGTCACCCGACTGCGTGGCACTGCCCACAGCCCGATCGAACTTGCGCATTTTCAACAGCAGGGGGACATGCAGCGAAGCCCGTGGTTCCAGCTCCAATAGCTTAATGGCCAGGTCATCTCTGCCAGCCTGATGGGCTTTCGCGGCTATATTGCAAAAGGAAATGCCCTCCACCGAAGGATTCTTAAATTTCTCGGTTATCTTTCGCGCCACCTCAATGTCATCTGGAAATGCAGTTTTTGGATAATTTTTAAAGATTTTTAAAGATTCAATTTTAAAGATTTTAATTGCAAACTCACTGGGATCATTGATCACCTTGTGGTAGGCCCAGTGCTCTAAAATCCAGGACTCTGGCAGATTCAAATGCTTGGCCACTTGAATGGCAACAGCATAGTGCTTGCGGAACACCAAACGACTGAGTATCACCTCAGGATTGAGATGTGAGAACCTGTTTATTGAGAGATTGATTAAGTAATCCGTGCAAATTTCAATTGAAACTTACTGCTTGAAGGTAAGTGGCATGGCAATCCGATCGTGTCTCAGGGTGTTGAGAACCCTCAGTATCCTCATGATGCGCATGTATTCGTCAGGATTGTGACCGAATATAAAACCTTTTCCAAAGTTGGCTGTCTAAAATTAAAAATTTAAAAGATAAATAATGTAGAAAACTTATTTTGAGGTACACTCACCCTAAGCAAACTCTTTTGGGTCTCTGGACAAAATTCATAAGAGGCCGCCTCAATGCACTCCGTCACCGCCAAATCAATTCTTTCACGACACATGCTGAGATACTCATCGGACTTGTAGGACTTCTCCTCGAACTTCTTCTGCGCTTCAAACAGATAACTGGCTGGTTCCTGGCTATTTACCGCAAATATGTTCTCCACACACTTCGGCAGACGCTGAATCATCTCGTGCGAACTCTGGGTGAGGATGCGCACGCCGTCCATTTCGGCCACCAGGAACATGATCGGATCGTAGGGGAAATCACTGCGATCAGCATTGCGATTTACGATTAAAAGATACGAGGGATACGAGATGACCACTGCATCCGCTTCCGAGTTGTCCGTGTTCATGATCCATTCCATTTGAAGGGGCATATCCTTGCGACCAGTGTCGAATTCACAGTATTTCTGCCGCATATCAACGCTTCCCAGCCACAGGAGACCAGTGTTGGTATACAGAGCCAAGTGCTGGTGGTTATATGACACAGAGATCTTTATGATTCGCTCGTGGGGCTTCTCAAAGAGATTGGCTGTGATTGTGCCCACTGTTTCGCCGGGAAAAAGCCTAATAACTTCTTTGTCCCTGCCTAGCAGACAATAACTGTTGCGGCCTTCCGTTACGATATCCCAGCAGGAGCAGTTCATGCTGGAGTCTATCGGTAATGAGAATTAGGTTCACTTCGTGGTGTTGGTAGTCAAAAACTTACTGGGAATATCCGGCAGCTTCCGCTCTGCCTTGGTGCTGTTTTGCTTCAGAAAGATGCGACCGGATGTGGTCATAACGGCCACTCCCGTGCCAGCTGTGGACTGGAACACCTTGGCCTCCACAATCTTGGTTACGCTGGCCTCGTCGCCAATGCTGTAGGTCTCCTTTTCGTGACCAAACATATCATAAACAAACACAGTGGCGTTCTCCTGGACACAGATCAGCTCTTCTGTGTCTGACCAGCCCATGGCAATCAGTTTGCCGTGGTTCCACTGTAAAATTCAGAAATTCTTATCAAGGATGTGGCTTCTTATGTTTGTTTACTCACCAATATGTGACCCGTCTCCCGACCGGTGGTGTCAAAGATGCGGATCATTGGTCTTGCGCTTCCCTTGACGGGCACCAATTTAGTAGGATCGCGGGTGGTGGCGATGGGACCTCCATAGGGCGCTGCCTCCACCAGCATGTACTCCAAGTCCAGATCAATGGGCCAATCGGGAGTAGCCAGTTCCACTTTTCTGCAAACGGAAAAATTGGGTGGTGGTGGGCGTATCCCTAATTGCGTTTTAACGCTCCAGAAACAGAATAATTCTTACCTGTAGTAGTCCGGCCGCACCTTGAACCACTCACCCGTGTTGTACATAATAGGCATGGTGTCTTAGTTTATAATTGCCCGAGGTAGCTCGAAAAATAATAATCAAGCTAGGTGCATTTTTTCACCCCCAATTTGCGATGCAATGCAACAGCTGATTTTCCAGGGTTGTCGCGTTAAAGAAATTGTTATCGATAAGTGAATTTCGGAACAGCTTAATTTTTTTTTTTAACTGCGGCGATAAACAATCAAGAAAATCAAGACGAAAAATTCGAAATAAATACATATTTAAAATTAGATCTTTTATTTAAGTTGTATTATTCAGTATTACATATTTTTCAAGGGTTTTATTAAAAGAATTAAAATAAGAAAAAGCTATATCTAGCCAGTAGAGCAACACTGGTTCCGCAACTCTAATAGCATTTCACATGTGAAGGCAACAATTTAGCCAGTATTAAATTATTTGTTAAACAATTAAATTAAGACTAAATCGATGGCGGACACTAAGGAGACGGTGGTGGAGGGCGTGGAGGCGCTCACGCTGAATGGAAAACCTGAGGCGGAGCCTGTGGAAACTGGCACCGACGCCCAGGCGCAGGAAGCAGCGGGAGATGGAGCCGCTGCCGCAGCCGCAGCCGAAGATGTTGTGGATCCATGGAATGTGGCGAGCAGCAACGACGCGGGCGTCGACTACGATAAGCTTATAAGTAAGTGCAAGGAATACGCGCGGGTACACACAGTTTTCAACGGATTCCTCTGACCTAAACTTTATCTCTCCCATGTTGACACGTTGCAGAACGCTTTGGCTCAAGCAAAATCGATGAAGAGCTTATCGCACGCTTCGAGAAAATCACGGGGAAGCCCGCACACCACCTGATCAAGCGCGGCATGTTCTTCTCGCACCGCGACCTGCACACCATCCTTACGCTGCGGGAACAGGGAAAACCCTTCTATCTGTACACTGGCCGCGGCCCCAGCTCTGGCTCCCTTCACGTGGGCCATTTGGTGCCCTTCATAATGACCAAATGGCTGCAGGAAACGTTCGATGTGCCGCTGGTCGTCCAACTAACTGACGATGAGAAGACTTTGTGGAAAGACCTGAAGGTGGAGGACGCCATTAAGCTGGCACGCGAGAATGCCAAGGATATTGTGGCCATGGGCTTTGATGTTAACAAAACGTTTATATTCAATAATCTGGAATTTATGGGGTAGGATTTGCCACTTTTGATTGGTATTCAGTCCTTAAATTATATGAATTTTCTTTCAGAAAATGTCCGGCCATGTACCAGAACATTATTCGCATCCAAAAGTGTGTGACATTCAACCAGGTGAAAGGAATTTTTGGCTTTGGCGACTCTGATATTATCGGCAAGATTGGCTTTCCGGCTGCGCAAGCAGCGCCTGCCATCTCCAGCACCTTTCCATTCTTGTTCGGAAATAAGAAGGTTCACTGCCTCATACCGTGCGCCATTGATCAGGACCCGTACTTCCGGATGACACGCGATGTTGCCCCGCGCCTCGGATTCCCAAAATGCGCGCTCATCCACTCGACATTCTTTCCGGCATTGCAAGGCGCCAAAACGAAGATGTCGGCCAGCGACCAGAATTCGGCTGTTTATCTGACTGATACGCCCAAGCAGATCAAGAACAAGATCAACAAGTATGCCTTCTCCGGTGGACGCGCCACTGTCGAGGAGCATCGCAAGCTGGGCGGTGTACCGGAGGTCGATGTATCCTATCAGCTGCTCAAATTCTTCCTGGAGGATGATGCTAAGCTGGAGGAGGTGCGAGTGGCCTATAGCAAGGGCGAGCTGCTCACGGGCGAGATCAAGAAGCTGGCTGTGGAGGTAAATATGGCAATTCGCATATTTTTAGAGTTTTATCGAGAGAATCTAGATTAATCCTTATCCCTTTACCTTTGCAGACCCTCACGCCTATTGTGGAGCAGCATCAGGCTGCCCGTAAGCTAATAACGGACGAAGTACTGGACATGTACTTTGAGCTGCGACCCCTAAAGTTTGGCAGTTAAAACTTTAATGTTGGAGTGAGCACTCCAAGCAATTGCTTGACAACGATTAACTTTACTCTGTCGCTTAATTCGAACTAAGTGCGATTAGTTCAGCAGTTCAGCAGGCACTCCTATGTACATAGCTCTAATGAATTGATCTATGCCGGGGCTCTGAGCCCGGATGTGGCGTCCACTTAATGCTTCGTTGTACTCGCTATTTATTTTAATATTTAACACACACGGTGTTTATTTTTTATAAAGCTAAAACAATAAATATGCCTTCGATTCGCAATTCCAGCCACAGTGACCCACATTCTAGGAGTTGTAAAAAAAAACCCTACAAACTTTTCTCAGGCTGCCACTCGACACCTCTGACCAAGCAGAGTCGCCGCCTAGCGAAAAAAGTATATTGGGGTTTTTTCGCTCAGTTTCTCTAAGCGGAACTTTGCACATATTAATTTCAGATTCACGGCAAGCCATTCCCTCTCTGGTAAACCAGCTAAAAAAATAGCTTTCGGCTTCGCAAAAATGTAAGTAATTTGTCATTTCCAATGGTGTATAATATGTATTTGCTGGTAATCCGACGCCTGTGCCATGAATTGGGTTTCCCGGTGAATTCACTTTGGGAAGGGGAATCGTAAAACGGGATGTGATCTCAAATATGACTCGAAATTCATTTGTAGGGGAATATTTGTAATTGGGGATCTATTTTGATTTATCAAAAACTCCGCTACATTTCAATACCTTAAAAAAAAAATAAAATCGGAGTTAAATGGGAACCTTGGCAATTTGAAAACGAATTCCCTTTTTTACTTGCCCTGGAAATTTACAGAAAACATTAAATTAGTGGCCAGCATTCAAAACATAAGGACTTCTTTCTCTTATATTATTTTCTTTATTTGAATTTTATTTTAATTGAAGTAAATTGTTTCTTTTTTTTCTGTTTTCATTTTGATTATTTTCTATGACTATGTTCTTGGATTTTCTTTATTCTCTGCGCTTAATAAGTAGGTCAAATTTAAACTATGTGAAATGTGTTTATTTTTATAATATTTTTTATTTTACATTACTAATTATTTGACGCCATTGTAATATTCAGGCTCCTTGTAAGACGTTGTATGCTTGAGGCTTCTCTATTCGCTTATTTGTATGCAATTTGTTCTTATTTATTATTCTAATTTTATCTTACAGTACTAATTCAGCACTGATAATCTATAATAATAATAATAATATCTATAATTACAGTCTTGTCCAAATATATGTACCTATCTAATTAATTTTTTAAATAATATACTAATACTTAAAATGTATATAATAGTACCTATCATTTATAATTTGGTTTATTTATTTGTTTTAAACGTAATAAAAAAATACGTTTCCTATTTGCTGTTTTGTTTTTTCTTAAAAATGTTTTAATTAAAGTGAAATATCGACTTGTTTGCGTATTGAAGGGTAGATAGATATTCTTCACCAGATTTTAATCAATAAAATATAATATATATAAATTTTAAAATAATTAAACATTTGTATTTCGAGATTTAATTAATTTATTTGCCTAATTTAATGGTAACGGCCTGTACTGTTTGGGATTAGGCGTAAAATGAATTAGGTTCAAAATAGATTTTGGGCAAACCTTTAGGCGCTGCTTGACTGCAGTCAGAGCCAGGCTATACTTTATTTTCTCACCTCCATGTCCATATATTCATAACTGGGGATATGGATATGTATTTTTTTTAATTAAGTCAAAACACTTGTGTTTACATGCGTCGAAAATACACGCTGGCTTATGTGCTCTCGGCCCCGCGAGTGTGGGTGCTCTGTATATAGAGGCGGTAGAAGAAAAACTCAAACTGAAGTTGTGGCGACGATCGGTGAACGTCGATCGCTGATCCCAGAGAGGAGACGCAACTTCAGCCTGCCACACGCGCCTCGATCGCCATTCGTCGTTGGATTGGGATCGGATCGATCGCACAATAGCGAAGAAATTGAGCCGCTTTGTTTGCGCACCTGACAAAAGGGTCCTTAGAGCCACAGAGAGCTCTCCTATAGATCACCTGTTGACACACGTACACAGAGGAGGCCGGCCCTTATAGACTCTGCAGAGATGAGGCCCAATTCGTTCCCGACCGAGTAGTAGTCACGTCTCGGATCGATGGTGAGCCATTCATCACGATTGGCGGCCTCTAATGCACTAAAAATAAAATAAGAATCGACAGTCCGAGTCCGGCCGCAGTCCAGGTAAACCCAAAGCAGCACTTTCGTCACAGAGCGCAAATCGGCTTAGGCGATGACGGATCAACTGCTGAGCTCCGCGGCCAACGCTCCCGCTCCGGGGGATGCGCCCGCAGTGCTGGTGCCGTTGCCAGCCTCCACGGGTGGACCCTATCTCAGCGGTGGCTCCGAGGGTGAGGCAGAGTCGTCGGAGCAACCGGTGCTTCTCGAGCTGGGTGCAGCTCCGCAAGCAGCAGTCAGTCTCAACTACACCTTAACCCCCGATGGAGGTGGACTGCTGGCCTATGCGCCTGCCCATCCGCACAACTATTCGCCTTCGGTGATGGTCAGTGGCTACGAGAAGGAGTCCCCACTCAACATGGGTCTGCTCCCGCCCACCTATAGTGTGATTCCCCAGCCCGTGTCGATGTGGCATTCCGCCGGGCCTGTGCCGTCTGCCTCTCCCGTCGGCCTTGTGGAGTGCAGCAAGCCCAGTGAGCTGGTGCCGCCACCCATGTACATGAGCTACAGCGGAGGAGGCGGAGGTGGAAGTAGTCTAGCCAGTAGTTCGGAGGTGGAGATATCTAAGGAGCACAATCCAGCCTGGCGGGAGAAAGCGTTGCAGATGGAGAAGGACTACAGACGCACCGCCTGTGATCGGGAGAGAACCAGGATGCGGGATATGAACCGAGCTTTTGATTTACTACGCTCCAAGCTACCCATTTCCAAGCCCAATGGGAAGAAGTACTCCAAAATCGAGAGCTTAAGGTGAGTGTTAAGCCAAAGGTTATTCCAAGGGTCACGGGTTAAT
This sequence comes from Drosophila burlai, assembly GCA_008042655.1. Taxonomy (NCBI): domain Eukaryota; kingdom Metazoa; phylum Arthropoda; class Insecta; order Diptera; family Drosophilidae; genus Drosophila; species Drosophila burlai. The sequence continues at coordinate 4,329 of VNJT01006592.1, read as the reverse complement.
TTTTATTTAATTTTATTTTATTTATTTTTTATATCAGGATCGCCATCAACTATATTAATCATCTGCAGGCCATGCTGCGGGAGAGTTCAGTGGGTCAGAATGGCAATGGCAATGGCTGCTGTGCCTGGAGCGGAGGAAGCAGCTCACCATATGACCACGGCAACGATCATTGGGGAACGTAGCTCTAAAATGAAATTACAGATACGAACTAGATCGAATTTCCGTATAAGTTTCGGATCCAATTCCCAGATAGAATGTTACTCCCAGTGATAACGTCAGCGACTAAAGACAATTTATAAATAGTATATTTTGTAGTTTACATAACACGTTTATTAAGCCATTCCAGTTTCTGAATTGAATCCAACTTTATAAACTTCTTGAATTTAATAGAATTTAATTTACAAATGTCGAACCTACACTTCGGAAACTAATCTCAAAATTGCAAGTTAATTGCAAATGTAATATTGATAAAATTTCATTTATTTTTAGAAATAAACACAAATGTGGGACTCTCAGATTTAGGATTAGTATTAAGAACATTAATAGTTCCTCGAAATTGAAACCAAATTTGATATCTGTTAAAATACAAAGAATTTCATAAAAGTGTATGGAAATACGCATTTTATAGGACTTTAAACATTTTATTCGTTGATTAGTTAAGCTACAAATAAATTTAAAATAAAATATTAATGAAAATGCGTAAATTGTATGGAGGAATCAGGGGTTTTCAGACGTGAACAAGATCTTAGTTTCATTGAAAGAGATTTTTAATAAAAGGAAAAACTTTTTAGTTAAAAGTTTAAATTCCAAAAGGAAAAAGTTAAGCTTCCAAAAGGAAACATTTTTGTTTCCATTTATTTTACTTGTATATAAATTTCAGATAAAGCGCAGAAGATGGAGCGAGAGATCTCTGTAAAAATCGAGCAGACTCATGACAGCGACAATTCCTCTCACTCGTTATTTGTGTGAGAGCGCAACAGGAAATGGCCATTTTCCAAAGTCCTTTTATTAATTTCAGCAAAACGAGAATCCCCCAATAAAAACATAAAGTCAACTTGTCTTTTTAGGCTATATATATTTAACGTTACTTTTTTTTAACACTTCATTTTTGATAATTTACATATGATGAATATTTTGACATAGAAGTGACTGATCGATCTGGCGAGTATATTGTGCATATTCCCGTGTATCAATGCATTTATATTATATGAACCTAAAAAGTACAACAAAAACAGAGGAAAATGTAACAAATTACTATGGAATTATATTGCTCAGCCGCAACTGCTTCGGAAACTGATTAGTTTGTTAATACTTATTTATAGATAATAAAACCAACTACAGCGACACACACACACATAATTTTGTCGCTTTTTTTTGGATTGAAGTAAAAGTTGGCAGATGATCAACTTATGAACTCAAAGAAGGGGGGACGAAATAACAAAAGGGGTAACGGAAGCTCCTAGCTCGTTTCACTCCACCGCTTAGTTGTCCTTCTTGATGCGGGTGGAGGTCATGCGGTAGATGATAGAGTCCCTGCCGGGATCCATGGCAGCAATGGCGTAGCAAATGGCCAGCAGCGAGAGACCAAAGACGACCATGAACCAGAGGATGATGTTGAAGATCACCGGGTAGTCGCTGTCGTAGTACGTAGCCAGGTTGAAGGGGTTGGTGGTGGAGGCAGCCAGAGCGTCACGCTTGGCACGCGACACCGCTACATCCTTCTCCGTGGACTGGACAAACAGAACGGAATCGCTTGACTTCTGGGAGGCAGCCAGCAGGCGGCTAATGGCAGCCGACAATAGCTTATTGGCCTCATCCACGGCCACAGACTTCTCGCCATGAGCCTTGGCCACTCCATCGACGGAGACGCGTATCAACAGGACATTCGAGGGTTTTGCCATCTCGGCCAGATGATCGGCGGCACCGTTTATGAAGCCAACCTCCTGCAGGAACTGCTTATCAGCGGAGTGCAGAGAGGGATTCAAGTTCTTGGTGGGCTTGGCAGCTGGGGCCTCGAAGTCTCCAAAGCAAGATTTCCAGGCTTGAACCTAAGGGAATACATTTTGTTGGTAATTAAGTAAACTACACGACGAGTCGACCAACTTACGCCATTGTCGAACTGCTCGAAGTTGATGTCGCAGACAGGCTCGTTGGCGGCCTCCAGCTCAGCAGCCAGGGCGTTGAGCGAGGTGTCAGTGTTGGAACCGACCAGCTCATAGGACTTGACGTTGCCGTTGCCGGCGGTGATCACGTGGCTGATGCCCGAAACGTGCACCAGAATGATGCCCTTGGCCAGGTTGAAGGGATCGTTGATGGACATGCCGCTCCAGCTGGAGTCGCCGACGACAGCGTTGCCCATGGCCGCGTAGAGCACATCGCCCACGTACTGGCTCTCCAGTGCATCGTTGCCCTTGAAGCTGATCGCCTTGGGGCGGTTCAGCACCGTGAATTCTCCAGCTGCATGGACTGTGGAAAAAGAATAGTTTCTAATGAGTTTCGATTGTCGCCAGATGTACTCCGTGTTCGGTTGCTCCTGATTCTGCGCAGGCATAAGGAACCCACTTCAGTCTCGGAGCCCTTCGGGTGTCTCAGTCACCACCCCCAGTCCGAGAATCGATGAACACAGAATTTCCCCAAGTTTCTTATCTGCCGCAAATTGCAGGTGCAATTTTGACACTTGTCTCTGGTAGCTCTACTTACTGGCTGCAATAAACAGCGAGAAAATCACGCAATTCCGCAACATTTTCAGTTTTCCGCTGGACTTTTAATCATATGACAAACGACTGCAAAGAAAAACCTTTTCTCCTCCCCGAGACTTCTCCCTGGCTATCATGTGATGGATAGGGTTGCAGCGGCCAGTTATCGAGTGCCGAGCAGGGTTGCCAACTGCTAAACATATCAATTATACATTTTTTTTTAAATAACAAAACAAATATTTTATGAAATGTTTAAATTTTAATTATTTTTTTCTTACATTAAACATTTTGAAACTAAACATTCACAACTTACAAATTTCAGAATAGTTATGTCAGTATACTAAAGATGATTCATGTAATTGCCATTGAAATACTACTCTTCCATTCATTTTCAAATATTTATAATATATATATGTAAATATTTTTAAAGAAATGTATTATTTTTTTTATATTTTTTTTACATGAACTGAAATATTTTTGAAAATATATAATTTTATTGTAACACCGATAGTTTACATTACCAGCAATGTATCGATAGGCACTTGGTTTTACGTGAATAATACACACTGTTTATTACACAGCTGTATGTACATCCAAGTCGCTCGCATAAACAATATACATGTCATAAAATGCCACGAAAGAGACCTGAAGATTATTACAGGTAGAAGGTATTTAAATAGAAAAGTGTGCGCGTCCTTTACAGGATACCTTACAGATTAAACGGCTTTACGCCCAGCTACAACCGAGGAAGGTACACAGCGATCTGCAACTTCTGCGATAGTGTGCTCCAGAACACCGCTACGACCCGCCTGTCGCAGCACAGGTAATATATGTACATGGTTTCACTTCCAATTTATGTAAACACAAAAACATGCATAGCACTAATTAACGTCGAAATTGTAGGCAAATATGTAAGCAACGAAGGAGTCGAGGTTTATTAGTTGTACCTTCTAGCACAACCAGAATGGAAAAGGATATAGGGAAGCGCCACCGTATCAAGGTAAAAATCGAGGTCTCGAGAAGCCCTATGAGGGCACTATCGGCTCTATCGATTCAATAATTTTAAGATTTTATATTAAATTTTTAATTTACACCCAAAGTAAAGTAAATGTAAAAGTATCTAGGAACTACATACAATTCGCAACTATTCGCTAGAAAGGTTTAAAACTCGCATAAATATCCGTGTTTTTTGCAGATCCAGGAAATTTCCGGAGAAGATGATGGCTGCGACTCCGAAGGAAAGGAGATTATAGTCAAGGTAGTTTCTTTTGAACTCAGATCGCTGAAGAATTAGATATAACGTTCGCCTCTTCATTAGATAGAAGATATTATTGATTCAGCCAACAATGGGAATGCTGATAAAACCAGATCTGTCCTAGTGGGATCAGAAACTCGTAAAAGTACAAACCCGAGTCAAGAGCAGCATATGGAATTCGAGATTTCCTGCGATGATTTCGAAGATGACAGCAGAGAAGTTAGAGTTTAGCATTTCTCGTCTCTTTAATTGCTTATGGAGCAGCATTACATATTGCAGGAACAGCTGGAGGAACCCAGGCCCAGGAACAACCTGCTTGCCCTCAGGGCGGCCAAGATGCGTGCGGAGATCAAGCAATATCAGAGCAAGACTCAGTTC